>WYDI02026112.1:0-61043 GCA_009867235.2 Psittacus erithacus
GGAGGTGCTCCAGTCCCCTGATCATCCTCGTGGCCTCCTCTGGACTTGCTCCAACATTATTATGTTATTACATTTATATAGTTTATACAAAGGTGTTATTACATTTGTATATGTTTTCTTGGACAGTTTCATTTTGCCCGTTTTAAGGATGAACACTGAATCCCACTTCAAATTTCTCTTCTGTATTTAGCCCACTTGGACAGAACTGAAAGATTTCAACATCAAACACATTTAGAGCTGTGTGAATTCCTTCCAGCTATTACTTTTCTTCTACGTAAAAAGATTCAGCGCTCACACATTGCCTAAGTGACAATCCTGCTACCAAAGCGACCAGTACAGCAAAGGATCTGAATGAGTAAACTACTGCCAGTTCAATTCTTCTTGGTTTTTTAGTACTTTTTAAACTGGTATGCAGAGAAAAGCTTCCAGGGACAGGGGCATAAGAGTTCAAGCAATAGAATATGTTAAATCTGTGCCCTAAACTTGGAACAGAACCGCACTGTCAGAAGAATTCCATTTGTCTTGCTTTTATTTCAAATTCCTGTATCTATCCACCTTCTTGATGCTGGCAAGAAGCTGAAATGAGCAGAATAATTCTCTGTTCTCAGTATTTTTGGCTTGCCTTCAAGCAAGGTAGCTGGAAAGACTGAAATCAGACAAATCATTTCCATCTACTTTTATATCTTAGTAGTGAAAGCTTACGGGAGTTACATAAATTGTTGGTGCTTGTGCAGCAGGCGTTGATCTGAAAAACATGACACTTATTTTGTGACTTCGAAACACTTCACTAAAAGAACCTTCCTTTTATATATATATATATGTTTGTACATATCTATATTTGTGTGCATGTATATATATAATCCCAGCATGCAACCAAGACTGTTCTCTACATACACCCACCACTACCTGCCATGTGTTTTATGGTAATATGTTGAATTTAGGTAATTCATTAGTCCTTTGGAAATGGTATCTTACCTTACAGATACTCAAGCACTCAAAAGAAAAAAAGACAATGATACCTTGTCTAGATTGTTAAAAGACCTAGAAAAGACCTGGGAAGTATAGCAAATAATACAGAAGAGGGAATGCCAGTGCATGAAGTTTATCAGTCACTTCTCAATCTAGTTTATTCTGATTTGATATAAAAATTTAATCTACAGCTTAAAAAGTACATGCACAGGGTTTTTCAAAACCCCAGAATTTCATTGTCAGTGTTCAGTGTTAGTAATAGTTACAATGATTAAGCAGTCAATTCTGAAATGGTATTAAGAATGTAATCCAGCTTCCTGCAAGAATCATCTGCTTGACATAAACTCCCTTGCATTATAGACTGTATAACCCTACATTTATCCATTGGTACTCCTGATTTCTTTCTCATAGTGAGTTGATATTCTTGATATAAAACATGAGGGATATAAAATATGATAAATGTTATATGTATAAGTGGAAATACTACTGAAAAAAGCACCTGTCTGAATAGTAAGCATTAAAAAATACAGATATTTAACATTATTAAATTGGAAACGTCACCATTCTATCAAGGTTTAATTTCCAGATAAATTTCAATGTGCTTCTGGATTTCCATCCACAACAAGAGAGTAGCCACTTTAGAAAGAGAGATTTACAGTAACTTTAAAGCACAGAGAGCATTCGTAGTCATAATTGTTGTGGTGCCCTGTGCATCCAAACTAAGAGGTCCTGAATTGCAAGGACCAACTGCTACGGAGCATCGCATGTTAACATCCATCAGAATGGCCAAGCAACAATGAAGATGTGCAAAATCAGGATGCAAGTTTGAAAACTAAAGCAGCTGTTTTTCTTTTTAAACATAATTTTCATGCCATTAGAGTCTCAATTCATTTCCTATTAAGAGAACACTTAAGATTCAAATATTTGAAGTAACATTCAAGTGTTTTGCAATACAAGCAGTTCCAGACTTCTTTAATTTTTGCCTTTTACAAAACCCTCATGATATTTTACTGATTGCAGTGGCTTAACTTTTTCCTGATGGAAAGAGGCAGTGTGGGAGGACAAGTGGCAGAGATGTAGCATTTAATGCGTTTGATCAAGACTTCTCTCTTACGTCAAGGATTCTTTGCTGATTTAATAATGAATCCACTACCTCAATACAGTTGTAAGCTTCACATTGCAATAGCATTACCACTTTCAGACAATGCTTGATGCAAACTCCCTTATAGTCAAGCACAATACCAACATCTAAGGGAATTTGAATTATTGCATAAAACCAAAAAGAAGGATAAATTATCTTAGGGAAGAGAATATTACATCTCATATCTTTGAAGCTTTGGGTACAGAAATAGCTGTGGGAAGTGGAAATGAATGCAAGAGATGGAAATAAATGCAGGAGATGAAGTGTTAAAGGCCAGGTTGGACGGGGCTTGGAGCAACCTGCTCTAGTGGAAGGTGTCCCTGCCCATGGCAGGGGGCTGGAACTGGATGAGCTTTGGGGTCCCTTCCAATCCAAACCAGTCTGTGATTATAATATAATGTATGCAACATCTTTTAATTTGGCCCAGTGAATCCAAAAGGGTCCAACTCAAAAAACTGAGTTCAGGGAGTACACTATATGTAATCAAAAGCTCTTCCAGTAAAGCATTAGATTGCAGTAATCTAGACAGCCCCTGAATTTCAACTTGCCCAAACTCATATTCACGTCTGAGTTCCGCCCTTAGAATAGTACTTACTACCTAGTATTCTGTATTCTTGGGGAAACAGGATGAATGAGTCCTACTAGGATTGTCTGAGAGGCTTAGCTGCAGGTCACTAACAACATTAAACATATGTCTGGAAAATGAGCAAGCTCTGCTATGCAAACATAAGCCTTGCCTTTAAACTGTCACAGGGAATACTAATCTTGGCCATCCTGAAAAGCTGAAGTTCCAGGATCATCAGGGAACATCAGCGAGCAGGAGCCACTGAGCAGGAGACAGCCTCGTCTTCAAGCGGTTGTAGCCAGTACAGGAGCAGGACTGTTGATGTACCTCCTGCAGCATTGCACACTCCAGAGCCAGGAATACAACAAAGTTCTGAACTGTTGGCTCCTATAGAAGGTTCAAATTACCCTGCCATGTGAGACCTATGTGTCATCACACTGTTTTCCCCATAGCTTGTCTCTGCCGCCTCATATCATCCACACGTTGGTGAGAAAGGAAAGGAAGAGCCTACCTGCAAGGGGAGAGGTACAATAGAGCAAGAGGGTCCAGGAGCTGGATCTTTTTGTTTCCAAGTGCTCAGCCTCCAGGAGAACAGTGCAGCAGCAGCCAAGAACCTCAGTCTAAAAACTGGATCACTGTAATCTTTCTAAGCTCAATCTGCATCACATATCCTCATCCTAGCTGGAAATCCTGACTTAATTTTCCCACAGATAGGAGAAATACAGTTTTATATAGATGATCTTAAGGTCCTTTCCAATCCTAACCATTCTATGATTCTATGTCATATAAACCTAGGAGTCTTTCTCTAAGCAGATGGATGGCCAACTTCCCCGTCTCTTAGGTACGCAATATAGGAAATTATATTGTAATTCAGAGAGGTTTGAAACAAAATGTCTTTTGGCAACGCTTAGACTCGGGTTAATATCACAGCAGTTACTTCTGTCAGCTTCAGAGAACTATGCTGTGGCAAATTAATGGAAAAAAGATGAGATTCAGTTAACTGCTCAGGGAGTTTCTCTTTGACTATTCAGGCTAGATGAAGGGAAAGACCTTGCCCCAGCCTACATAGCCTCGTAATGCTACTGCCTGTTATTTCCAATTGTTGTTACAGCAGAGCTGGCCTCAGCGCTATTATTAAAGGTCAGTCAATGTTTCCACTATAAACCTACTTTATTGAGGATTTCACATAAGTGTGCGATTTTAATTTGCTCTGCACTGAAACATGAGTTTTTCTTGACCTGTTTCTTACTCTGTTCTTTAAATCTACACTCTGATTCTGTTACAAATTCCCAACATCTTCCAAAAAAGGTGACCTCTAACCCATATTCTTATTTAAAAGGTTTCAAGGGTAGGTGATCCCACTTGGATAACTGACTCCTTCGTAACACCCAGCCAGTGGTTTCCTGATTTAGTCCCAAAGCAATATTGGCAGCTCGTTGCATGCTATCTGAGAAACTCTGGCTATCGAGCTTTATTATTCAATAGTAGGTGGGTCACTTCTGAAAAATGGAAAGCTGAAGGGGAGATACTATTACTTGAAACAATTTCAGTTTCAAAACGAAAAGTTGTATTTCAAAATGGGCTGCACACGCAACCAGTGCCATAGACACAGTGCAGTCCCCATGAGCAGGCCGTGAGAAAGATTTTTGCCACTGGGCAAGAAACAAAAAAGCGCTGGAATCAAAGTCCTGCATTCTCCAAACTTCACTAGAAATTAAGTCCTCCATGGAGTTGCCTCGAGGGCAACTGAAACGTCCCTTTGAAATGAATAATCACCAAGGAATTATTTGTGAAGTCCCCTTATTAAACACCCACACACATCGTCTTTCCCACTGAAGCAATAGCTCCCCGATGTCTATCTTTTGCCTCCCTCTATGGGGAAGAGGCCTCCTCCGCAGGCAGAAGCAAAGTGCCATCACCAACTGCTCTAGTGGGTTATTCACAGTCTCCCTTAGCTGCTACCGACAGGACACATGCAAGTCCCTCACACCCCCTGAGGGTGAGGACCTGGCCTCTTGCTCTTCTTTCCACTAGTGGGAAGAGGAGACGAGGGACCTTCTTCTCCCTCCACAAAGCTGTTGCAAAGAGAAGGACCAGCAGAACATACAGGTTTGATGTCACATTCGTTTCATTGAGGTGTATATAAGAAAGGATGGTGGGGATACCTTAGAATTTCAACATAGCTTTGCATTACATGCTAGAGTATAAAAAAAGGCCACAATTTTCAAAAGGAAAAAATCAATGTATCTCCTGATTGATCATCTTTTTAGTTTCAGAGAATCTTCTGATGGAAATCAATCCATTTGTGGGGTTTCACTCTCAACAAAGCAGAATTCCTTTTCACGGTTATTCTCATTCTTTGCCCATCCCTATTTTCAGCTCTCTCTACACACGCACGCACATACATTTGCTCATACACACACCCGTACACCTGGTAGTCCGTTAGGATTCACTTGGCACAGCCCCAAGAACAGTGGATTTTGAAGCCAACACCCATTTCTCATGCAGAGGACAATCCCACACCTATGGCTATGCTTTCAAACTATCTAAACACACACGAGGCACTCACGGAACTCAGAACAACTTGAGCTGTAAATTGAGACTTCCAGAGCTATCTTGATGGAGATCTAAGGCAATTCTTACTGCATCAGAAAGACTGGGGTTTGGTTTAACTCAGGCCATTTGGAGAAGGTGAAGCTAAAACCAATGGCCACACAAGGAGTTACGCTGTCACAACTACACAGTTCACCAAGTGGGGAGGCGGGAATTGCCCTGCATCTCGGTAGCAGTTAGAAGTAATTTGCATTTTCACACTCCTCTCAGAGCTAAGGATTAGAAACCCGATACTCCAAAGCAAAGACAAATGAGCTGATGTCTCACAGGCTTCCATGAGCTGGCACCGGAGCCGTAGTTCAGGGGATCCTAAACCTTAACACATCATCCCCATGCATATGAGCACACAGACCCCTATTTTGCCTATCATTAGAGCTCTTCAGCTTTACACTTTGCATTGGCTAGATGCAAGCTAGGTCTAATCTGGGAGCTGGCAAGTCATGTCCATGCAGTGCCGTGCTTAAACTATCTTGTCTCTCAGCAGGGATTTGCTTGAATTGCAAGCAGCATTAACATAGTGATATCATGTACAAATAAGACTGGAATGAGTTCAAATGATAGGTTGAGCTCATTCACATCTGCCGGCATCAATTCAGTAGCCATGCCTCCTATCATAATTAATGAGTATTTTACAGGCCTGACATTAAGGAGATGAAGACTCACCAGGCAGTTTTACAGTACAGCCAGCCATCATGAAATAACCTGGGGTTGATGTAAGTGCGTATAAAGAAACGGGACCGTCAGTGGTGCAGGTTTGTGTGTCTCCACTTTTATCGCTGCTCCGCTGGGATGGCAGCAATGAGGCACCTTGTGGAATGTGGGAAAGACAAGCAAAAGAAACCACTCTGCATTTGATTCACTAGAGAAAATCTCTGAACCCAATGGGACCAGACGTGAAAAGGCCTGCTGAGGGTATCCTCATGGAGAATGAAGTCCTCAGGCTGTCACACTATATCATGCTCTCTATCCAGAGAGAAGAAACATTGACATTTTTAGGCTTGCTGATAAAGTGGGCTCAGTCCAAAACAGCAGCAAGTTGTACCCATAAATATTTACTTTTAGGTGAAGCTTGGTTCCCACTCCGCTGACTGAAGTCAAGACTTTCCATGCTTTCCACTTTGACCCTCTTACTATTCACCTCACCCAAAAGAGTGTGACTCTTCGATGTAGTTTTAAGGCGTGGGAGTATTTCATCCTCCATTTGTCAAGGGCTTCTTCAGTCTGTATTTATAGAATAGAAAGCCCTCTCCCTCTGAGGCTATGATGTACACATGATGGGGAAACCTCCTAAAGCATCCTAATGAAACAAGCTTAAACAGAGCCAACGAGATTTCACTATAAGCTTTATCTGTAGGTTAATTATATTGTGTAACTTAAGATTGACAACCAGCTATAGGAGAACAAATGATGTATTGAACAAAAGGGCGGAACTTTTTGAGTTGCATGACACAATTCTCTGCTATTTCCAGCTCAAACTTTTAGTGCCATACCACTACAGAGACATAGAAGACAACAGAGATGTAGGTCCATGTAGTGATAACTTAAACAGGGGAAGTTCAGGTTAGATCGAAGGAAGAAGTTCCTTACTGTGAGGGTGGTGAGGCACTGGAACAGGCTGCCCAAGAAAGTTGTGAATGCTCCATCCCTGGCAGTGTTCAAGGCCAGGTTGGACAGAGCCTTGGGTGACACGGTTTAGTGCCCATGGCAGGGGTGTTAAAACTAGATGATCTTATGGTCCTTTCCAACCCTAACTATTCTATGATTCTATGTGATGTGAGCTAAGATAACATTACAGCCTCAACTGAGCAAAACTCTTTGTCCAAATGCTGAGTGACCGATGCCACTTACCCTTTTGCTTTCTTGACCATTTGTTGAGGGCCTGACACTGTGTTAATGCTCCCCTTATTTAGCAATATTTTTCAATTTGCAATAGGCTGTGCTTCTATTCACTCAAATGGCCTTATTCTTTTCTTTTTCAGATGGAAACTATCTAGAAAGAAACCCATCAGTAAAAAGAGAAACCAACAACTTGTGGAATGGGTTCAGGATTGCTTGGGAAGAATAGACCCAGAGAGCATACACTCTTTATCTTGCATTGCTCCACTTTTTTCCAAACGTGTTTTTATGTAACATGACAGGTTATCACTTCTTGCCTTTGGCTACAGATGGGTAGGACTGCAAACAATCAAATGCAAATCAAGAACAGTCTGCAGCAGACGCGCTATTGTATTGTCATGGCATCACTCCTACTCACTCGATTAGTCAAAGCACTCCCTTTGGTTTGGTTATTTGGATGGAATAGCTGGGTGGAGATGGTCTGTGTGGGAGGATGGCCCTTTTCCAGCAGAGCATACACTCTCCTCAGGGGACATCCCTTACGACAAGGAATTCCTCGTGACATCATGGGCTGCTTGATGCTGGAGTGATGTGCTCGAGTTGGAATGGTTTCCATTGCATTTTATAACACAAAGTAGCATGAGTAAATCCTGCAAGAATAATCAATTTAGAGGCGTGGCTGTACTTACACCAGATTTTTCCCTTCTTTTCTCAATAGTAAGATGTGTTTCAGAATGGCAGCATCTAAACCCAAGGAAAGCCAGATGCACATATTGACTGTGATTCATGGAGCTTGTTTTGTTGCTCCTGTGCTCAAAACACCAAGTCCAAAAGAATTTTTCCCTTTCAAGATTAATTAAAAGAAAGCACCTTCACACAACCTCATAAAGCAACTTAATAGTCTTGAAGAAAGGATCAAGTAGTTCTAACACTTTACATCAACCAGGCTACAGATTTAAAACTGGTTTTGGTATCTAGAAAAGGGATGCCGTTTCATTAGTTAGTGGAAAAAAACCTAAAGGAATGGCAAACTTGGGCTGGATGAGTTAAGGAACTGTTTGTCCTGTCTAATTCATGAGAAACCAAAGAGACATTTACTCAATTGCCTCACCTTTGAAAAATGTTTACACAGTTATTGGGCTGGCATTATTATCAGTAGAGGACATCTCACCATTGTGTAACATGTTCTATAAATCACATTGTGGGTAGCATTCAATAAATCATGTAGTGGGTAGCACCTTTGGGATGAGAAATACCTTTTTTCTCAGTTTTTGGTTAACTGAGCACAATAACCCCTGGTCAAGACTATGAAGCACTACAGTAGAAGGCAGACCAGTTTGTGGGCATATGACCTTCTCTTAGTGCTGCACAGAGGTTTAGGGCAGAACTTTCACTCCAATATTTTGTGCTTTACTTGGCTTAGGATAACTGACCTACAAACTTCTGTTGTTTCAGTTAAAACAATTGGGAAAGGACAGGTGAGTATGGCTACACACATCCTGGGCTACAAAACCATATTCTGGCATGATACTGTAAGAACAATGTGATGAGATGCAGTATACTGATCCTGATACTAAAAAAAAACAAGCTTGCTTCAGGAAGTTAAAGCTTTTGTCTTCTAGAGAGGATGTAATCAAGGAAGAACACACAGCTTCAGTGAGATGTCACAACCTGCTATTAGCAAAATAAAATTCCTATGGAAAACTGAGCTATTATTCCAAGCAAAATATTGTGCACCAATGATGATGGTATGAGAAGCTTTCCTGTAATTGAGAGAATTAAGGGAGCTTCACTGTTGGCTACATCTGTGTCTTGGAGCTGCTTGCAGGGAGCTTGGTGGGATGGAAGAAGAAAGGATTTCCTTCTCTGCACTACGAAACAGCCTGTAAGCCCAAATACAAACTCACGGTAAGATAGTTTCCAATAATAAGCAAACTTACAACACACAATTATCTCTATTACTCAATGGCTGAAACCCTCCTTTGCAATGAATCAACAGGTTCCCCAGAAGGTGAATCTCTGCCGTGGTTCTTTGTAAGGGCTCATGCTCAAGATCTCTCCCTAAGGCATGAATGGGGCAGGTCTGACCCCCGCTGTCCTCCATGTCCCAGGACAACCTCCTCCCACATCCCAGGCTGTATCATACTTCTCCTTGGCATCATGCTACACAAACACACCCTCCCAGGTCCCAAAACACCTTTCACATTATTCTAAACGTTCTGCACTGGGGAACACATGCACATTCTTCCAAACATGCGTAAGAGCCTATAGGGGCCCAGAGGAGATGCAGACCCCATGGCGTGCAACAGGAACACAGCCAACCTGCTTGAAATGAAACTTGCCCCAGGCAATGCTTATTCTTAGATGAGCTGCGAACAAGAGGGCTATCTTCCTATCTGAAAAGTAAGTGTTTTGAGAGGTACACCTACTGTAAATGCTTTCCCAAGTGGCTCCCAGCTGTACCTAGGTTAGCAGTGGTATTAGAGAGAAGGTGAAAAGAAACTCTGGCATGGGAGGGCGGCAACACCACTAAATTCCCCTCTTAATCCCTGATATTTAAAAGATTGCTTCAAACCCTGCAGCATAAGATTTTCAATTCATGACAGCATATGTTCTTTATTTGGGTTATTTCTGTTATTCCTACCAATGTACAGTATCCGGTTCTCTCAAACAGCCGATGAAACAGGAGCCGAACAGCCGATGAAAGCAGCACAGGTGATTGGCAATTGTAAGTGATCCTTTCTCCTTCCAGTCCCATTTCTCACTCCAATTTAATCAGCTTATTTCCCTGCCATTTTTTCCAGCTTGCTATATCATGCTCTTCTCTTCAAGGCACGCTACAGATAAGACTCACCTACACAGTGTCACAGGCATCTTAAATCACTGTTCTGGCTCCAGGGTAGCTATAGGAGTATCAGCATGTACTGACTATCCCTCATTAAAATTCAGCAGCGCTGGAGCAGAGGAATTGTGCAACCCCATTGTTCCTGCTGTGTGGTTGCAGGCATTCATATAATCTTATTATGACTTTTGGGTGGTTCGCATGCATATTTACACTTTAATTTTCCGCGCTGCAGGTTCAAAGAAGAGCATGTGAAATGGTGTTAGATGGCTCTCGATCCTGGGAAAAGATTAGAAGTGTCCTGGAAAATACACAAAGTGATCTGACAGCACCATGGTGTACAGTGAATGCTGGAGCAAGGGCTGTGTAAGAGCAAACATCTGCAAACTGTCGGTGGAAAAATTTGTATTCTTGTTCTTGAAGAACATATTGCTTCTTAAAAACTTCAGGTTAAATAAAGGCTCTTATATTTTAAGCATGACATATAAAATCATGGAATGGTTTGGGTTGGAAGGGACCTTAAAACTCATCCAGTTCCAACCCCCTGCCATGGGCAGGGACACCTTCCACTAGAGCAGCTTGCTCCAAGCCCCATAAAACCTGGCCTTGAACACTGCCAGGGATGGGGCAGCCACAGCTTCTCTGTGCAACCTGTGCCAGCGCCTCAGCACCCTCACAGGGAAGAGCTTCTGCCTAAATGAATATCAAAGTGATGCCTTGGAGCCCTTTACACAGACCAGACACCCATTGTGTTAGCCACCAAATAAATACAGAATAGAATGGCGGTGCCCATTTTAGGGATCTTACAGCCCTGTTATCTGTCTGCTGACCTGCACCCCATTTCATCATGTTAGAAGAGGCGTCAGGGAACTACGCTCTATACATCCATCCTCAAATACCAGTAATCCAGAAGAGAACATTGGCAAAGCAAACTGAATTCAAAGGAAACACTGAGACTGATTTTCCCACAAGCAATTTTGCCTTAAAGAACCCAGCATAAAGGGGTGAAGAGAAAACACTTCCCTGTTGGTTGTGAAATCCTTCTCCAAAAGGATTTACATTGACAACCTGGGGATAACTCAATGTACTTGAAACTCTGCATAATGCTTACAAAATATTACAGGTGCGCAAGCCTTGGAAGGACACATAGAAGTGTGCCTGGTGGTGATTCCCAGAAAAAAAATGCTTTCATTGCACACATACAGTTGAGGGAGATAAAAGGAAAAGGAAGGACTCAAAGGAATCCTCACCTGACAGGGGAAAGGATCCCACCATACTCAGTTGTGCTGAGTTAAGGTGTTGTCAGCATCAGAATTAGCAACCTCAACACCAAGGAGTGGTTGGATTTGGATCCTCAGCATTAGTATCAACTTCTCCCTACAGAAAACATGGCCATGGCATCCTCGAGGTTTCGTAACATGGACTGACTTGCGCCTTCCTCCAGTTTTCCCTGATGAACCTCAAATTAAATGTGTATGCCTCAGTATTAGGAGGAAGGTGTCCTGAGCTCTTTCAACTCTTCTTTTTCTAGAACACCTGTATTATTTACATGTGATTTTATTTAAACAAATATATTTACATTTCTATTCCTATATATTTTATAAACATAATGCACATAAGGATTTAATGGCACAGACAGGAAAAGAGCCTAAAAACCCCGATCTATTTCTCAACTACAAGGCTGTATTCACCCCAGCCCTTGGCTTCTGTACAAGGACCTCCAACAGAGGCAACAGCTGAAGACAACTGCAGTGGTTTTCTTCGGAATACGAACACAAGGGATTCAGTAGACACAGTGCTAGAGGGATTCTGGACAGTGGAGGATGCGCTTGCCAGGAAGAACCAGCTCTGCTTCTTTTTACTCCTTCATTCCTCTACTTACAGAAGAAAAGCAATTCATCAGAGAAGGTGGTCAGAGGAGAGGAATATTAAAGTCAGGTAAGAGGTACAGTGCATCAACAGCGTAGTGGATGGTAAGGAAACACCTAGCAGCAGGCTTGGCCCCAGCTCTGGTAACATGGGAGAAGAGCAGCAGCAGCCACCAAGTTTCTCCTTTTTGTGGTTTAATGCTAAACTTTGTGATCTCAGGCAAATTAAAAATATACTCTTTTTTTCAGCCCCAAGTTGGCAGGTGCAGCTTGAGTGAGGCTGTTGCAGTGGAAGTGAAATAGACAGTCTAAAAGGGGGGCTGGCACAGATGACTTAAACAGAAACCCTTGTGTTTACTGGTCCAGGATCAAGCAAACCTTGTCAGCCTAAATGCTTTCCTATATATATTAACCTACTTCATTACACAAAGTCCTTACCCGTAGTAAGTGAAACATTACCAATGGGAAATCCATAAAAGCTGGAACTCGGAGTGGAATGTTTTATTTTTGCCTCCCCATTCCCAGGAGTCAATCAAAGAGTAAACAATATTTTCCCTTTCCTTGAATTAATTATTTGTAAGCTTTTCTCCATCAGACTCCCCACTCGGCGCAGAATAACGTACCTACCCTCCTGAAAAAAGGAATCTTGACATTCCAGAGGAAACATCTTAGCATCTTTTGCTTCGCCCAAAGAAAACAGTCCATAACCCAGTAAAATCTTTATTAAGAATAATGGGCAAGGAAATGACTAAAAAGGTAATTTCTGAATATCCAACAGCAGAACAAAGCAGGAAACTGTCTGGGTTTTGCATCTTTCTAGTTAACTGTCTGCTTTCTCACCATATGAATTTGGGGCTTTACTTCATCTCACTGATGAAACCTTTCGGGTTTCAGTGGCTGCTTTCAGGGAGAAAAATCTGGAGGATGTTTATAGATAGGGAAGCATGATGAGGGTGCTCTAAGTGAGTACAGAACCTTCAAATAGAATCATAGAATGGGTTGGGTTGGAAAGGGCCTTAAGATCATCCAGTTCCAACCCCCTGCCATAAGCAGGGATGCCTCACACTAGACCACGTTGCCCAAGGCTCTGCCCAGCCTGGCCTTGAACACTACCAGGGATGGAGCATTTACTACTTCTTTGGGCAGCCTGTTCCAGTGCCTCACCACCCTCACAGCAAACAATAAAATCACAGCACAATAAAATCACTATTAAGGAAGATGGCAACTTGTTCATTAATTCTAGAGCTTTGAAATTTTGGAGGCTTTTCTACATCATTTCAACCCACGCAAGTCACCAATGTTGATATTGCACAAAGAAATAATCTCTTTTTATAGAAGAAAGCATTATATATAAGCATTGGTTTATTATGCTAATCCTTTTGTACAAGGATTTTACAATCTAATAACCAGACAGTTTGAATGTGCTTAAAATTGGAAAGACTTCAGCAAAGCTAAAAGAGAGCAAAGATACATCTTTGTTTCAGAATCTCGTAAAAGGGAACAATTTCTCTTTCTCTAATTTCTCAGTACAGCTTTCTCAAATTAAGACATTTGAGGGCATGTAACTTCTCTTTGAAATGTCAGGCATGTTTTACCATGCTTAATGAAATAAATATTGTGGAAGACAATTAAAACCAAAAACCCAGTATCAACAGTGACTTTTTTTCTGAAACATTTAGACTTCATTACAATATTTTCCTAAGAAGAATGCAAATTCCTTTCTTTCACATTCTATAAGATCTAGATCAGAGAAGAGAAGTGCTGTCAGTGCGCTGTGTAATGTAGCAGATGGGACATGCAGAACTCCTGACTGAGAGCTGAAGCTCATGTTGTTCAAGTAGGAAATACCTATACAAAGGAGAGTAACTTCTCCTGGGTGCTGTAATTCTATCATCACTTGGAATCTCCAATCAAGATTGGATGCCTTTCTAAAAGATGTGCTCATGGCTCAGTCACTGATTAGTGCCATTGATAGTTCATGGGTAGGGAATAATACAAAAATAGCAAGGTCAAATTCTTCGGCTTGTTCTACGCCACAAGGCCAAAGTGGACAATTGTATTGGTCCCTGAGGAATTCTGAATTCACTGCCATCAGTAACACTTAACATGTGCCTGCATTTTTGATTTAAATCCTGTTTGCAAGCAGTGAAGGCAGGCATGAATAACAGCAGAGCAACAAGCTGTTTGAATCCTAAGTCACACCACAAGCCAGATTTTAGGAATGCTCCTGTCTTGATCTTTATCATGGTGTAAAGCAATCAATTCAGTGTCAGTGCCATAGATAGGAGTTACCCTTTGAAGGGATGTCAGGGATCTACCATATATTTTACACACAGCATGGGAGACATCCTTTTTCAGCTACATCTGCTAGGTTAGGTTCAGCAATTCAGAAGTCTTCAGAAGAATGGAGATCATCCATTCACAAGTAACAAGTCACAAGTGTAAGGGTATTAGAGACACAAAGATGAAACAATGCCACGTTAGACAGGGCTTGGAGCAATCCAGTCTAGTGGAAGGTGTTCCTGCTCATGTCAGGGGGTTGGAACTGGATGAGCTTTAAGGTCATTTCCAACCCAAACCAGTCTGTAAGTCTATAATTCCATAGATGGATGTTTCTGACAGCATACGATTCCAGCCAGTTCTCCACTGATGAACTAAAACACAGGGCAGATGTCTGCAATACAAGCAGTAATCAGTTCTGATATATAATGGAACTGCATCAGGACAGAACTGAAAGTTGGCTTGTTGACAGAGCTATAAACTTATGCTGCACAAACCCAGCTCAAAACACTCTTCCAGGTGGATGCATCATCTCAACTGGCATTAGCTTGAGAATAGCTACACTTACAGGTTTGCTCTAACCACAGAAGGAGCTTGTTATTTAGTACTAGAATGAGTAAGGCATTGGCTGTGATTTATTGCTGTCCTCCTCTAGAGAGAATGAAGGTTTTCAAATAGTGGGTATAGCAGTGGGGTGATTAGTGCTGAATCTTGTCTTTTTCTTTAGATTGATTTTGGTTTTCCCACTGTTTCATGGGCAAGGTGGGTCAGTCACAAGATCCTGCAGAGCCAGTGTTTTAGTCTGGCAACACTTAAGTTAACGCATTGCTATGGAAAGCATCATGAAGAACTGGGACCATGCTAAAACCGCATACAAAATCATACTTACCACTCAAATTTCTTCAAAAGCTGATTGAGGAGAGAGTAATATCCTCTTCTCTCTCATGCCAACACCCCTAGCACTGGGCAGAAGGCAAGAATGTTCCCTGTGGATACCAAAGATGATTGTGTGCATCTTGCTTTGCCTCCTTCCTGTCTTGGGTTTAAAGAAAGAATAAAAACCTTGCCAAGCCATTGCCCCATAAAATCTGTTGGCCATAAGAACTGATGCACTGAGCAGGAGATACGCTGAGTCAGCTGCAGGTGCACAACAGCCTCCCCTGCTTCCTGCTTCTGCCACAAGCAGGGATGCAGTGACAGCCTGTCCCCACAGGACAGGCTCACAGAGCCAAGCTCCTGCCTCACTTCCCTTCCAATGCTACGTGCTACCTGCCTGCAGTCCGCAAAGGAAGAGGCTCAGAAACTCTCTATGGTCTTCTCCGAATAAAGCTTTTCTGACCAAATCTCTGTTCCTAAAGTAAAAAGTGGTTTCTGATAAGAGAAACTCGTCTGCGGTAACATGACTTTCATCAGAGGGAAAAAAGCCCCAACCAGCACTTCATCTTTGGCAGTCTGGTCTAGGCTCTGGGGGAGTCCTTTAAAATCTGAGTGGGTTTTGTTTGGCTTTTTCTTTCCCAATTAAGTCTTCCTTTTTCTACTAAGGACATCAAGAAGACCGGGCTGGTGAGAACCATACCTGAGATTTACAGTCCTGCTTTTCCCTAAAAGCAGAAAAGTGGAAACAAATACCCTCGAAGTTTGGAATTTTTGAAATTTGGGCTCTTTTCAGTTCCTGGGGTGTTTTTAATTGCACAGGACCAGAAAATAACAAACTGAGTGGCAAGGCAAGGCGGAGAGAGGAAGGGAGAGAAACCAAAACCCCGTGAAGGCTTTCCTCCTCCTGCAGTTCTGGTTGCTGGGAACTGCGGCAGACAAGGGCTTTTCAGAGCAAGCGCACATCTCCAAGGTGGTCCTCACAGGGTCTCCTCTGATCCCTGCCAGCCCTTGCCTTTCCTCCACAGCTCTCTCCTGTCCATGTTCCTTCCAGGACAGCACTTTTTTAAAGTGAAACTCATCCTTTACAATCTAGTTTTGTCACATTAAAACCTGCTTGCATACACATGGTTTCCCACTCATGTATAAGCCCTAAACCCAGCGGAACTGCCCAGAGACTTCTAGTATTCCTTTTCTAACCGTATCAACCGGGAGGTCTCTCCTACTTTCACAACTGTTTTTGAACCTCTTAATCTTAGGATTAAATTTGCAAAGAGCTCCAGAAGGGTAAATCCTCCTGGATCTGGAGAAACAACTAAGGGCTACACACATTTTTGGCAACACAGAGATCACTCTAATGGCCAGCTGCAGTTCTGAATCTGCAATTTGAGGGAGGATAAAGACTTGGGTGTTGTTTAGTCTGGAGGAGAGGAAACTAAGGAATGAATATGACAAAGAGTCTTCCAGTGCATAGGGACTTTAAAGAAGAGAGGAATGATTGATCGCTCTTCTTAGACAGCGGGAGAGGAAAGAGGAGGAATCAGCATAAGCTCTAAGCAAAGACAACTTAGGTCAGATATTAGAAAAACATTTCAACTACAGCGGTTTAATACTGGAACAGGCAGCCCATGAGTGTGGAATCTCCTTCACTGAAATTATGCAGACAAGGTTTAGATAAATACCACTTGAACAGGCAACCCAGAGATGTGGAATTTCCTTTGCCAGAGTTTTAAAGAAAATGTTAAGATAAACGTCTGGAAGGCATGGCTTAGCTACACTTGATCCTGTTTCATCCAGCTCGACGACCTCCAAGGTTCCTTCCAGCTCTCCATTTTGCAGCTCTGTGATTTATAGGGAAGTAGTAAATATCCATATGACGGGTACACCCACACCTCACATGAGGCATTGCACACCACGCAGAGTGAAGGAGAGCCCCAAGGAGCTAAATGGATGCGGCTGTTAGAAAAGCAAATGGACAACAAAAACCAGAGACTCGCCTGAGTCTCCGTGCACGCAACAAAGGCAGGTATCACCTCTGGAGTCTTACAACTCACAGTCCAGCCTACCTGGCCATTGGGTCATTTCCCATCTTCTGGCTGTAACAGACCATCCCTCACCAAAAACTACAGCAGAGCCCTGTTATCTTCTTCTTCTCATTCTCCCTTTGCTTCATGAAAGGAAGAACAGCTACTTGATGGCTAGAGTGCAATCACTTGCATCCTGCTCAGCACAGCTGAAGTTGTATATTTGCATTATAATATTTTTTCTATTACAGACCTCCCTGTGCTACCATAAAAAACACAGCCTCTAATCCCCTATTAACTGTATTTAGCAAACCTCAAGTGTTTCCTCCATTTGCAATCTGGCTGGGCTTCAGCCCTGAAGCAAGTTTCAGGTGGCTGTGGTCTAAACATTAAATCTGGTCTGGAGCGATTTGAATTACAAACCAAACAGACTGTAAATGGAATGAATCCTAAAGTGCAGTCAGGCCTCAGTCTGGGAACCTGGCTTTGTTCTCCTGAGCCTGCAAACCTACTCTTGCACTGCTCCTTAGGCAGTCAAGAAAGTGGGTCGTTACTCACGGGGAGGAAGCGCAGGTGTTACATTAAAGGCCTGCGAAGGGAGCCATTTGGTACCAACAATACAGATTTATTACTCATAAATTTTTAAAATTTCCTTGTGTTTTGTGATTAAAAACACATCAGACTTTGATTTCCCAACCACCTCCTGTGTTTGGCTTCCAAATTTCTGACAGCCAGTTAATTAGGAAGTTTTCAACTTGCTTGCCAATGTCTACCGCGCATGCATTTGCTGCACGGCAGCTAAGGGAAGTATTCAGCCACAAATACACCCATGTTTGAAACTGCAATGTGCTTTCATTACACATGTCCTCCAACAATGCAGAAACATCATCTGTTACGCAGGAGGCATCGGAGTGCTTCCATCCTCATAAAAGAAACAAGGACTGAATTTAAGCCTGTCTTAGTACTTCACACACACTGAAGATTTAGAGGAAACCTATGGGAAGTGGAAAAGGCATGTGATTTTATCCACACAGCTGGCAGTTTGTAGACTGCTTTCAATAGGATGCAAGAGCTAGACCTTAAAATAACTAGACCTAAAGAAAGCTTTGAGTAACAAATCAGAGTTACAATTACAGGCAACAGATCAGCTATTGTGCCTTCTTCGCAAGAAGAAAGCTGCCTGTGTGATAAAATACAGTTGGGCACATTAGGTGATCAATCACTGAACGTCTACGACTCAGGAATGCATTGTAATAATTATGATAGCTACTAGTTTTATATTGCAGGCTGAAATCAATGGGACTTTTCATGTACTGGAGGCCAGGCATGTTCTTCAATAGCTTTCTGCACCAGAGGCTGATGTCAAAAAAGGATAAGCATGTGCTGATACAAACTGCTGAACAACGTTCTCAACTACTCTCGTAGACAGCATGAATTTACTAGCAGAACCAAGCTGTCTTTGAAGTATTTGTTCTATTGCAGGTTTATGTTACACACCGGTCATTCTGTCTTTTCACAGAACAGGAAAAATTTTCTGCAGAAAACAGAGAAGAATATAATGGTCCTATTTGAAGGATCCTCCTCTCTTCCCATCTCAGCTCTAATATTATACCCATATGCCAGCTGCTTTTGGACAACCATTTGCTATTACAAAGGCATCCTACAGTATTTAAGTAACTCTGCATCTGAAAGTTGCTAACCTTGAGGGATTTTCCACAGCTACGCCAGGAATGACTGAGATTCCTCCACAGATACTGCTTTTGGCCAAAGTCAACAGAAAGTAGTTTGATTTCTTTCAAGATACACACAGGTAAAATGAAGCCTCTGTTCTCAAGCAGTCCACACTGTAAGCACATCTAATAAATAAATAAATCCTATTTGAAATACTTTCTCCCATTAGCTTCCTCATACAAAGCACAGGTAGTGACTGGCTTGCTCTTCAGGGCTTGGGACCAGAGCTTTCATCCAAAGCTTCATGTTTCTTTGTGCCCTCAAAACAATTACACTACCTTATCACAATGCATAAAGACTTTTCCAAAACACTTGAATCTAACTACAGTTTTTATTTCACTATTTGAGGTAAGACTTGTACAAGCTAAATGTTCAAATTCTTACTCAAGCTAATTTCAAGCTCGATGTAGGGGAAGAGCAATATATGAGAGCATGGCCAGACATCACACAGGAGGGATGCAAAGAGTTATGAATATTTATCTCTGTTCCAAGCACTTCTTTCTCTCAACAGCCTTAATATGCCTTTTTCTGTTTGCTGTGAGCTGGCATTACTCCTTAGGATGTTTTATTTGTGGGAATACACATGGAACACCTGTTTCCATGCTGTGTGTGACTACAGCTAAGGTATGTGTATATAAAACCATAACTGGTTATTTGCGATTTATTCTTCGCTCGCTCCTTCTATGCCAAGTTGACGTTGCATGGGTGGAAATACCTCCATGCTATAAAACCAGAACACATGCCACGTGCTATGTTAGTACACTTTCTGTCTCAAAACACTATTCAATAGTAAAGTAAGCTTTTGCAATATTTCAGAGTCAGCAAACCAAGGACTTGCATGTGTAGTCAAGCAGGTGAATGAATGACAGGGTGGAGAAGAGCCTCCTGCCTCCCATCTCAGCATGCTCAGTAAGGTACATGCCTTCGCCCCTCCATCCTGTCTTGGTGAAGACCCCACAGGGCAGCACGTGGACTTAAACCAACTCACTCCTGGTAAAATCAGTAGGAAAGCTCAGAGCAGTGAAGCTGAACACACCTGAAAACCCCACTCTTAGCACACAAGAAATGGTCAACGCTGGTGAAAAATCCACATCCACTTAAGAATATATTCTGCAACAGAGCAGTTTGTTCACCTGCATTAACTACCTCTGGTAAGAACTGCCTAGAGCCTATAGCCCAAAAAGAAATACTGCATTTACACATAGGAAAGCAGAGAGGAAAAAGACACAAGTCTTCCATACCCTGTATCTGTACCTCAATGATGAAGGCTTGCTTAGGCAGCCAAGCTGAACGCCCTCTATGCTGTGTAGGGAAGCTGAGGCTCAGGGTGCTTGGACAAGCCACATGGAGAACTTCAGACCTGCTGGAAAATGATGTTGGTTTCTGCAGAGCACGGCACCATGGAAAACAGAAGGTGTGAGGCCATTTCTACTGTTGTGGCCCCCAGGGAGGGCTGGGCACAACACAGCCCTGTCATAAAGACCTTGGCCTGGCTATATCTCTGACCTCCTCAAAGAGGAGCCTTTCCAGCCTGTGCTCTATAAGAAAAACTTGTTTGAGAAAAAGAAAACATAACTCAAAGTGGTGCTGTCAGACACAGAAATGCTTAGTTTCGTATGTTGAGTCCCAGCGAGCACAGCCCAGATGCAATCTACATTGTGAATGAACACTAAACTAATAGTGGGAAACTTGATTAACATCTACTTATGTCAATCACACCCTTTTTCACCATCCTGCTCTACGGCCCCTGTGGTCTCTGGTACCAACACATTCATCACTTCCATACTGAATCCCACCACCAAGGAGCTGTGAACACCATGGACACACTTCGTTGCATGCTGCCCAGTGCTTCTATTTCAGGCTACCTTTTCTGTTGTACAATCAGGGTATACAGTGATATTTGTAGGCACAACACTGCTTTTTCCTCCATCCCTGTGGTTTCTATGTTACAATTAATCTAATTTCTAGTGACCTGGCAAGAGAATGCTTTCCCTGTAATTTGGCAATGACATCTTGATGCGAAGCATTAGCTTCTACATGCCAAGAACTAGATTTGCTCAGCTTGGCTCCAGGTGCTAACAACAGGATGCAATGCGACCACCAACACCAAAGACTCCACAGTGAGAAAGTGTATTTTTAAGCCATGGAAATAACAAGTTAAAGGAGGATTTTCATTCTAGATTAGTCCAGTTGGTTTAGGTCTTGGCATCACATCTAATCTCTAGCCCCACGCTGACTCTGCTGTAATTCACAATGTTTTATAATTATTTCATAACATGTTATCCAGGTGCAATTATTTTTAGCTTTGTCCTGGGCGTGAATGAGGGCAAATTGCATAGAGAGGCCCAGGCTACATCCAGAGACTCCGGGTACCAGGCACAAGATGAGACTCAGCCCTTCGTCTGGCATCAGTGCATGGACTTGGGGAAACTGCCCCTCTGCCCTCCATGCTGTGTTACTAAAACATCATCAACTTATTACCTGAGAAAAAATCTCAGCCCAGACTTCTAATTTAGTTTCTCTTCCTTGATGAATTAAGGTATAAATAATATTTGCTGGGAATGCATTCCCTAAATGCCTAATTCTTTATTCCTGGGACTCGCACTGGAGAGGTTGTGTTTTATATTCACGTCTGAACATAATAAACTCCAAAATGGATTTCCTTCTACAGCTGTGCAAAGCTTAGGGATTTCAGGTCACAGCAGGCTGTACAAATATTTCCTTCACTTTCAGTCCCCAAATTCTCTTCATGTTTCAGATTCAAACAAATACTGGAACTAATAAAAAGCCCTCAATCACACACAAGTAAAACTAGCAAAGCTGAATTTTTGCATAGCTTACCTGCATCACCACTAAAGGAAAGCCCCAGATTCACCTAAATATCTCTGGGAACTTTAATAAAGCAGGCAACATTTTTGGTCTGTTTAATGTTCAGGAACAACATGAGTAGTTGGGCTGATTTTACATAGGTTGGATTCTGCTGCGATAATCTTTACATAATCCTTGTGCTATCTTTCATCACATTTAAAGAGAAGAACTCAATCAGATCCGAAGTACATTTAGTGAGATACCAACGGACTTCTGAAATACAGTTTTATTTCATACTTAGTTAACAACAACAACAACAAAGTCCATCCTAACTATGGGCTACCTGCATTCAAAATGTTATCACAGAGAACAACCCCACATATTTTCATATCTGTTGTTTTCTTTATATAAAAACATCACCCTCCACATATAGTGGAAAGGTAACAAGACCCACTGGAGGAGAGTGAGAAAACCAAGGTAGATGAATAGGCAGAAAAGGGGAAAATGCACACCAGCTATGGATATAATAGGCTTCTGAAGCTCTTCTCCTGTCCCCTCCATTTTCCTTGCACCTTCCTACTCCTTTCCACCTACAAAATACATCGAAAGCATTAAACGGGTCCACTGAGATCTCCTGAGATCTAGTCAGAATTTCCAGCTGACAGGTCTGATTTTCCAGCTGGAAAATTCTTTGAGTCTCAGTCATTTTCTTAAAAAAAAAATAAAAAATAAAATAAAAACCAATGACCCCATTGGAAAATTGAAGTAAAATCCTTCTGGATCAGCTGGCTCTTCAGTGGAAAGACATAAAGACTAATGGTGCAGGCATAGAGCAGTGGAAAGAGATAAGACTAGAGCCATTCGGATACTAACAGCCTTGAGGGGAGCTCTGCAGACCGCCCCAGTCCTCTCCATAACTACAGCCCAAGTTGTCTCTTAATAACAGCTTTGACTGTCTGCACATGAGATTTTCATGGAATCATGGAATGGTTCGGGTTGGAATAGACCTGAAAGATCATCTAGTTCCAATCCTCCTGCCATGGGCAGAGGAAAGACTGGTGGAAAGACTGTTTTTACAGTGTTCCCCAACAGCATGCAAAGCTCTGCAAAGAACTGCATGGAAGCACTTCCAAAATGGGCACCAAGACTGGAGGGTCAGTGTACAGCTTCAGCCTCCTCATGGCACACTGGGCTTCACAAAGGGAGGTGCCACCTACAGACCATCCTTGATCATTGACTGCAGGGGAAGTTGAATATGAGCCACAGGGAGAGTTTGGAGGGGCAAAAGACAGCACTGCAGCATGGCAAGGAAGAGCAGTCACAGAGGTTGTATTATTGCCCTGAAATACACAAGGTAATCTTCATGATCTTCAATTGCCAGTCAGGGCTCTGCTCTGAACCAGGGTGCTAGGGTTGGGTAAAGAAGAGATGAACTACTCATGCAAACCTCTCCCTATTCAAGCTGAAGTTCTACAGGCTGGTGTCAATCCCATAGTCTTCTTTAGCTAGAGCACCTTCTTTAGCACAAAGAGATGATGTGCATCTTACAAGCAAGGCAAAATTAAGGGGCAGACCTCATCACACTGTACAACTATCTGAAAGGAGGATGAAGAGAGGAGGGGGCTGGTCTCTGCTCCCAAGTAACAAGTGATAGGACAAGAAGAAGCAGCCTTGGGCTGCACCAGGGGAGGATCAGACTGGAGATAAGGAACAATTTCACCACCAAGGTGGCAATCAGGCATTGGAACAGGCTTGTTCAAGATAACAAGTCTGTTGTTATCTGTGGCATAAAAAGAGTGCAATATTTGTGTATGAATGAGACCTATTAAAACCAAGGAAAACCAAGAAAATGGGTCTTTTTTAAAAATTATCCCTCAGTTCATTTCAATGCGTCAATTAAAGACTATAAATGCCTTGAAGGACATGAACTTGGCACGTTTCACAGGATGTTGCCATCTGGGCAACAGACTTGAGGCTTTGTATATTTGCCATACTATGAAGAACTACAATCTGCCTCGTAGCCACCCTGCTGCAGAACCAGCAAACGTGCCCAGCGTGGCAGGAGGGGTGTGGGGAAGAAAAGTGGTGCTTTGGATTTGAAAGGTTTTGGGACCATTTTCAAGGCATGCGACAAATTTATAAGGTTTGTTTTATTAAGCACATTAATGGTGTTGCTGAGTGAACTGTTGATTTATTTAGGTCCTCTCTGACCGGTTTTCAAAGGTAAGTTTAGCTCTGAAATACAATAAAAGCTCAATAAATAAATTACTTGTGTCAGAAATGGGGGAAGGAGCAAGGAAGCTGTCATGGAACAGGTGTTGATGCTTAAAAATGTAAGATTAATTGCTACAAAACAGCACCAAAGAGAAAAGGAACCTTTAATTCAGCTGGAAACTGGGCACACAAAACCCTGTGGAATGAGCACCATGACCTAACAATTAAAATAATATTAATAATATTAATAATTATAGCTGCTAGTATTATTATTATTATTATTGTTATATGATTCCAGGTGAACATTTCTAGAATAGGATGCAATAACTGCAACACAAAGACTCTTAAAATTCTTTAAGAGACCACCCTGATGCCCAGCCTCAAGCACCAAAAGGCTGATAAACACACTGTATATTCAGGTGAGGAAAAGGACTTTACATTGAAACCTCACCCATCAAAAAATCAGTATTCCACTATCACATTTGCTATAGTACATATATTCTGACTTGTGCCCCAGAAAAAACACACAGGTATTCTGGGGAACTCTCACTTTCAAATATTACCATATTTTGACATTCTCTTTACACTAAGAGTATCAATAAAATGCTACCATGGAAGCTGATGGACCTTTTCTCTACCAAGACAGTGGCTCTCTCTGCCCCTCTGCACGTACACGTAGCCCTTCTCTAGGGGTTTGCAAAGACTACACGAAGCCAAGTGGATCAAAACCCCTGTTAAGCTTGGAGAAGTCTCAGGAAAGATCTCTTAACAGTCTTCCAATACCTAAAGTGGCCACAAGAAAGCTGGAGAGGGACTTTTTACAAGGGCCTGCAGTGACAGCACAAGGCAGAATGGCTTTAACCTGAGAGAGAGGAGACTGAGATGAGACATCAGGAAGTTCTTCCCTGTGAGGGTGCTGAGGCACTGGCCCAGGGTGCCCAGAGAAGCTGTGGCTGCCCCATCCCTGGCAGTGTTCAAAGCCAGGTTGGATGGAGCTTGGAGCAACCTGCTCTAGTGGAAGGTGTCCCTGCCCGTGGCAGGGGGTTGGAACTGGATGAGCTTTCAGGTCCCTTCCAACCCAAACCATTCTAGGATTCTATGATATATTAGGCATATAAAGGCATTTAAGTGCTGGAAGAAGAAGATAAGACTTCTTCAAGTGTTCTCAAGAGTATTTAGGTTTCTAAATCCATTAGATTTGTATGAGAGCTGGGACTCTAAATGATCTCTGAGGTGTCCACAGAGCCATAAATGCTTTAAAAACCCTCTGCTCTGGAGTGATTGCTGTAAGTCATAACAGAAGTCCACGTGAGAACCAGGAATGAATCCAGCTCTCCCAAAGCCCAGCACAATACTTGAAAGCAGTTTACCTACTCCTAAGCCTATGCCCTTCTTCCTACCCCGACTTCAGTATGGAACCACTTCAAAGCTCCGGAGCTCTTTGCAAATCCCTGCTGGAAACCCCCACGCACCTCAGGCTTCCTGGTTCAGCACCAGCAGAGGCAATGTCAAGTGTTACCACTGTAATACGGCCTGTTTGCTCCCTTCAGATTCCTCAGATGAAGCTCTTATTATCCTGCCTCAACCCACAGCAGCTTTGCCTTCACCTGTGCTGCCACCAGGATTTTACTGTTCCTGTTTTACCCCCAAAACAAAGGCTTTACTCCAGGATGTTTTTCAAACGCACACAGTAAAACAGCAGCAGCCACCGAAAACTTGGATATTACACAACCCACAGAGAGGGGTCTGGCAGTAACAACCGGTGTTAACTGCAGGATTGCAGAGGGGCTACTTAACAGGAGCTACTTAGCCTGGCACTTCATGCACGGAGCTATTTCTGCCACAGATGCTGGAAAGATGTAGTTGCCAATTAAAATAATCCAGGCAGGTCCCTCATGCCCAAGGAGAGAAGCAGAGCGAAGGAAAAAAGCATCTAACATCTTCCACAAAGAATCACAAAACCAGAAAATATTCCTGACATCTGGGATACTCGGTGAAGTCAACACCAAAATGCCCATTGAGTCAAAAAGGGCCAGGATTTCACTTTCAGATTCCACAAATAGTCTTAGCCTCCTTTGGCTTCGGATGAAGGACTGGGACAGCCAAGTAGGCAGCACAATCCGTTCCCGAAGAAGAATAGGCCAAATTCAACAATACTGCAAGCCCTGCAAGACTTGCTTACATCAGGCCTGGACCAAACCCAACACCTTGTCTTGTTCTGCAGTGTTGAGCAACAGCTGCTCTTGGATTTTCGATCCTCATTCACAGCACTGCTGCTGCAAATGCAGAGCAGGAAGCACAGTCTTCCTAGATGGCATCTATTCGAGGGGCATGGAGTTGCTGGAATGCCAGATCCAGAGGGGATTTTAGGCTTTGAAAACAAAAGAACTGATCAAAAACCTGTACTAAAGCAAAACCTTGATGAAGATCTTTTCCATAAATAAGTGCTTGGAGGTTTCCTGTGGGAGCTGTTTCCTCTAGGGAATTGAAAACATGGCCTGTGCTGTCATCATTCTCTGGTGGTCTTCTTAATGAGGTGCTTTTGCAGATGACATCCTGACGCGCACTGTTCCCATGGTGCTGAACCACCGTCTGGGTCATCATCCCCCAGGATGCTGACTCACTTCCTCTGCCGCTGTCATCCTGCATTGCTGTTGCACTGGGTCATGAAAACACCAGAACATCTTCCTTTAAGAGCAGCCTCCGCTGGTACATGTCCGGTATCACTCAATCCACCAAGCAACCAAGAACGTGCAGCATAGTTTTATCTTCCCATCGTACTACAGCATAGGGAAACATGCTCCACACAAAGAAGAAACAAACATCCGTTGTGGGTAGGTGGGGGAATAAAAATCACTTGAGACAGATTCCATGCAATTTGGCCACAGAACCCAGACATTAGAGAGGGATCTCCAGGAAATCCACAACAGAAATCCATCTGCACTCAGACGCTCCCAGTCAGAATCTGCTCAGCTCAGTGTGCAGATGGCCCAATCCAACCAAGTCTATGCAGCTACTGCACATTTTGTATCTATGATACAAAGGTTCTGTATCTATGATACAAAGACTCTGTACAAAGGGAGGCTCTGACTTGGCCTCCCGAACTCAACTGGAAGTGGAGCAGAATGGTCTTGGCCATACCAGAGATCGATGTTAGCTGGATGTCACAAACCTACATCAGAATAGTAGACCCAGCTAAAATTACTGCAGATTATGAATAGGCTGATGGCAAAAGTTGGATGAAGAAGTGAATGAAATGACTAGAAAAGTTTTCTAAGCTCTCTCTCTTAGAAAACAACTAATATTAAAGTTCTTGGACAGTATTTACACTGCAGAGCAGTGCATAGATACAACGATCTTGGATAAAAATAAGGAGGCACATTTTGGTTATGTTTAAATAACATAATCCTCCTGATAAACTCTCACACATTAACAGAAAACTTCCTGGCTCTGATGATGTTATGTTAACCTACATCATGCAGACAAAAGATGCTGAAGAGTTTTTTCCACTATGAGATAAAAGCCAACAAGATAAAAATACTCAACTCTGCCTTTTTCTGCCTTTCCCTCGGGGATCAGCCAAGATTATTTGTGCGCTGGACAAAGCAATGCCAGCACTGACACTTACTACATTGTTGTTTGTCTATAATACTTGGAATGTCAACAAGGAGTTGAGTCTTGTGAAATGTGACTATTTCCCAGCTGGGTAGCAGCATCCTTGTGCCAGACATGGACTGTACTCCCAGCTCCACTCCCAACCTAAGGCTCTGACTAACGCTCCTCTTCCCTCTGTATGATCTATTTTGACTTCATGTTTGTGAAGTGGGTCTGGATGACACCAAGAATACGCTATGGGATCCTCATTTTCAGACAAAATCTCTGACTCCTGCTGAAAAATGAGTCGCGATGATCACAAACAGCAAGCATCAAAGTAAAACATTACAGACATTCCAAATTCCCAAGCATTTGGAAACACAAGTCCAGCTTCATTTCTAAAAACAAGGAGAACAATGCACATTCTTTGCTTGAAAGCAGTAACAAGGGAGGTGCAGTTAAGTTTGCATCATGAGAAGAGCTCACAGAATTAAGCACATTCTAATGCTAAGGAAGAGGAACACAACCAATTATTCACCAAAGACCTCTTTGTAAGGACCAGCCACACTTGCTTTTTCATACACACTTCATTTCATACACTGCCTAAACCTCAGCTTATAGTGCTTCTCAGCCTGGCCAAAGCCAGAGGTACAGACAGACTGAAACAAGCCGTCAGTGTTATGGCAGCATAACAACATGAGGTTGTAGACCAGCATAATCCAAATTCAGGCCATCACTAGGGGTGAAATGGAAAGGCCAGGAAACTCTTTCCTTTCCCTAATAACTACCCGTAGCTGCAACACTTCCCACAACAAATACTTAAGGAGCTTCATTTCTGTCCCTTTAGGCCTGTCGCCTGCTCTAGCTCAGCAACGCAGCTGTGAGACCTCATTTAGCATCCTCCATCAACAAGCCACATCACGAAGACCCACATCAAAGACATTCTGCTCCTGCCATGCTCCACAGAGCCCTCCCAAAAGACATTCTGACATTCCCAGGTCTGGAGAGCACTGCACATTGATAAGAGCCAGAGGGGAAGCAGGAGGTTCTGCCTGGGGAACTTCACAGCTGGCTTTAAGGTTCTGCTGGGCTTCAGATCAGAATTTAGCCTTTCAGGTGCTTATAATGACTAGAATTGAACCTCCAAAACCTTTTGAGGTTCACCCATCTCTACACATCACCACATATAAAGAGAGTGTAGAAACCTGCCAATGTTAGTAGCAAGCATGTAGGACTTGATGTGCTGCAAACACTGGTTAACGCTTCCTTTCCCAGCCACCAAAGAAACCCACAGTGACTGGCATTCAGGAAAAGGTCTCTTTGGAATAACCAATCCATGCAGTTCCATAATCACAGAATCACAGAATGGTTTGGGCTGGAAAGGACCTTAAAATCATCCAGTTCCAACCCCGCTGCTATGGGCAGCGAATAATACTGTTGTTCAGGTTCTGATTGCACCATTTTATTTCATCTTAACTAACAGCTAAAATACAAACAGCAGGTACCTGTAGCCCCAGGTAGAGGAGTACAAAAAGTCAATAAACTTCTCTTCTGACCACGAAGATTATTATGTGCTCTTATTGCTGATTTTAGCAAAAATATCCAAGTGGGAGCTTTAAAATTACATGTTTCATTTCAAAATACATTGTTTGCTAAACACATACAATTCTGCTTCTGCCAACTGGTCTGTTATGAGGATAATCCATGCATGCCTTTTCGGTTACCCTGGAAAAAAACAACATGAAACACTCCTGGAGCTGTGAGTGGTTTTTCACCAGTGAGGGACAGATGTCAGTGCTCATGGCCACAGGAATAGTTGCCCTTTTGCAAGCGTGGTGGGTTCTGTTTTTCCACCCTTGGCCTTTGGGTCCGAGAGTTACCAAGGATTTTCCATCCTGACTTTTGATTGAAATGAAGTTGAGATGGTACCACTCAGAGTCAGCATTATCTGGAGGCTTTTCAGTGGCTGGTACAGCTAAAAGGCTTTTGAGGTTAGGAAAAGTCAACCTGATATCCTGCAAAACAGAGAAGCTTGCCCCGCTATCCCTGCATCAAACCCATGCCAGACACTTGAGCCACAGAAGACTTTTCCAAATACATCCTATCTTGGTTTAAAGACCATCAGGGCAGCTGAAATAAATAGATTCAGATTAAAGGCTTCAGTAAACTAAGCTTGCACTGTCTGGTATCACTAGTACAAGACTCTCTCTACTCTCCAGCTCTGCTGTGCAGGTCAGGTTTGGTCAGGAAATGGGAATATCAGAATCCTAAGCAGATACACGCATTTGCAATACCAAGACCTCTTCCCCTCAACATAAGCAAGATCCAAGCAAAAGGAATATAGGTATTATTTCCTTTCCCTTTGAAGCACCCTGCTTAGCCTAATCCATTGCAAACCACGTTTCATTCACAAACGGTTTCAGAAAATTCAACAGAAGTCACAAGGATGACCAGGAAAACTGCATGGACTATTCACTCAATGCTGTGTTCACCAGCTTGGATAAATAATAAAGTCTTATCATTATAAAATCATAGAATTAAAGAATAGTTAGGGTTGGAAAGGACTTTAAGATCCACCAAGTTCCAATATATGTTATTATAGTAATGGCTGTAGGCAAGGTACCAGGAAACTCTGGTACCCCAGTGGTTGACCCAAGGCATTCCCAGAAGCACCAGCTCAGTGCCTGCAGAATGGAACCACATCTTCTGGGATGGGAAGTTGTAGATTCTGCAGTACAAGCACCCGAGCTCCAGAGCTCAGGTGTGTGCTCACTACGGGCTCCATCCAAAGCTTTTTAAAGCCAAAGAGACTTCAGTGGGCTTTGAATTCGACTAATTTCAAGCATCTACCTTTCAAATCTACTCTGATTAGTCTCATGCTACCAAACACTCTTCCAAGACTTCATTCTTCCCATTTATATGGGTCCCTATGTTCCATAAAATGACCACCCCTAACCTTTTTGCTGATCTGATTTGGATGTAGTGAGCTCATGTGAAAGGCTGGGCTCTCTCCTGTCTCTGGAGGCTGTGCTTTCCAATCAGCCTGGCTCAGCAGCACACGGGGCAGAAATATGTGAGATTAAAAGGAAGGAAAATGCAGGCGTGCACATGCAGGAGGAGCTCAGACTTATCTGACACAATCTTTCCTTGGGTCACATATTGACTTCGGTTGGCTGCGCCTGTCATTCGTTGAACTATAGCTCAAAAGTAACTCCTAGGGTTTAACAGGACTCATTAAACTTAAGAAGACATTTGAGAGTAATGTAATTGATTCTGAAGGAGTCACCATCCGCCATGGAAACGCTGAAGGCAGAAAGCAGGTCCCCTTGGACATAGCTCTGAGAACAGGCTGAGTCAGCAGTTCTCCAGTGCTACTAAAGACTTCCTCTACCTTCAGGCACTGATTTGTCTGAAGACTTTTGTAAGGCTTTTGCTAAAGAGAACCAGAAAGCCTATGAAAATGTGCTTTACTGGTAACGCTTTCCATCTGTTCCCTCTGAGGCAACAGGCAGGGAATGGTGTGCTTGGAAACACCTCAAACTAAAGCACTGGGGCTGCCAGGTCAGCCCAGGGTTTTTAACAGTGCAGCTGTCAATGACTGCACTGAGGTGGCAAACTTAAACCCCCCCGAAAATGTGCTTTTCTTACTCTTCATCCTGCACCCAGCTTTCAGGGGTTCCAGCGATAGCTGCCATAGAAGATCTCTAATGCTGCATGCATGAGCAGTGCTGTGGGTGCAATATCTGCTTGCTGCTTGGAGGAGCATCACTGTGCAGTGCTGGAGAGAAGAACTGCTTGGGGTGGTTTTGTTTAGTGGGGCTTTGTTATTTGTTTGGTGGTTGGTGGTGGTTTTTTACAGGGATACGCCTGCCTCTCCCCTCATTTATAGCACCATCAGCATGGAATAGCTCTGTTAAAATCATCATCTTGGGGGGAAAAAAAGTCAAACTCCCAAATTAACAAAACCTGACATTAAAAAAAGTCAAACCAAAACTAAATGCCACCAAACAAAGAAGTCAGTAACACTTTTGTTTGAAGGTTTCCCTCCATTTCTCTATTTATCTTGTTAGAGCTGATCAAGCTTCTCTAAAAGTTGAAATTTCACCTCATTTTTGATGCTGGCAATGCAGTAATGTTTCAAACAGTAGTTCAGGTAAAAGCATAAGCATTGGCAGCAGTAACTCTCATCAAGTTGAGCTGAGCCTTCATTCCAGAAGCAGGCAACTCAAGGACAACAGCAGTATTCCCACAGTTCCTGTACTGAAAAGTAGTATTTTGTTCAGTCTAATCTGTGCTTCATTCAAGTAACTTCATTTTTATTCCCTATTGTCCTTTTCCCGAACTTTAAAACCAGGAATTTCTTGCTGGAAATCTTCAGCTACTATTGAACATCTACAGTGGAGAAATGAACTGGCCATCAATCCTACTTCATTGCCCTGTTCCAAATTCAAAAGTTATTGTCTTAACTGGCTTATCATTCAAGCCACGTTCTTAACCTTTCCTCATGATAAATGAACTAAATCATATGGCTTGAATAACTAAAGAGCTATTCAAAAGACTATTTCTCATCTTGTACACACAAATACGGAGACCAGCTATTTATGGTCCTCTCCTGAGGCACGTCCATTGCTATCAACAGGGATGGTCTTTGTGATGAATGGGTACACTTTCTGATGAGAAATACACATTATATCTGCTTCAAGCTTGTTTTTAAAGCACTTGGAACGACCGTGTTTGGGCACAATTTCTTCCAAATACAACAGCCAGCCAACAAACACACATATATTTGTGTTATATGTATATATATATAGGATAAAGGAGAAAAGACAATGCAGAAAGAACCGTGCCTCATCTATACCACCCAAGGAGACCTTTCACTGTGCTTTGTGCAACTGGATCTGCTTATCCTGCATTGGCCTTTTTAGCCATCAGAGCACGTGTAGTAAGCGTGGGTAAAGCCTTTCCAAATCTTCTTTTGCGAAGCCAAGCCATGATATACATATATAGCTATACCACATCTTACAGGAGTTGTACCTTAAAGTAGTGTCCATTTGTAGTGCCAAACTTCATCTCAGAGATGTATTCTTTGCCTGTATCATAATATTTTAGTCAATTTTTACCAGCCAGAAATCATGGAAGGAACTAGCTTAAACCAAGCAATGTTTTTAGTAGGAGCCAGTTGTCCATCTGTTACACAAGGTAAAGATGTACCTGTTGTACTTCACAAAGTTACATTAATTCAATTTGATGTTTGATATAGACATGATTTTCTTATCTACTCGGATAGATCTGCAGAGCAGGAGGCATTAGCTCTTTTTTTACACTTGTAGTGTAGGTGAAGAGCACTTTAACATAGCAAGGAAGGACACATCACCACGGAAAAGTAGCTCACCTTGGAAAACAGATGCAGAAAAAAGGAAGTTGAACTGATCTGTTATGACAATCTGGATCAGGAACAGTTTCAGATCATAAAATATTCGCTTAAAAGAGCTTTGGGTTGGACTTAGGGGGGTGAAAGAAGAACACAATGGAAAGGACAATTTCCTCCAGACCTCCAACAGCCAAGTGAGGACTCAAGTTGAGAGGAATCCCCCAAAGGTTTTTCCCATGTGCCAGAAGCCCCTCCAGCATTATGGGGAAAAATCTAAGGTTTTTAGTAGAAACTACCACAAAACCAAAAACGATACCAAGTGCTGCCAAATGAGTACAAAACGTCAAAGGCAGATACTAGGGAGTTTGCTTAGGAACAGCAGGAACACCAGGATGTGTTGGTCACCCAACATCCTACCTTCAGCTTGAGCCAATCTCTGATGCTTCAAGGAGAAGGAAAAAAACCCAACCACAAATAAACCAACAAATGAATCATCAACAACAGCAAGAACAGCCAACAGAAGTCATGTTGTTCAAGTGAAAAGGAAAGCGATTCACCTTGGTTCCTGTGAGCTACACTGGCAAGCTCGGGACTGGATTAATAGGTTTAAAAATGATGTAGGTGAATTCTGCTCTCTGAGTATCATTTCAAGAAGTGTCATGAGATCTCACACAGCACCTGGGAGAAGAGCATTGCTGTTAGTGGAGCAGAGCCCACCTCCACTGCCCTGTGTGAGGACAGACTACCCCAGATGATGCTCCCAAGTGCACAGTATTTAGTACGCACATTGTACAAGGAGCTGTCACCAGCTCTCTCCCCTATACATCCCTCTCCCATTTTTTCCCCACTTCTTTAGAGATGCTCAACCACAAGACGATTCGTTGTGGAGTACCAGTCAAGTTTGTCTTGTAACGTGTTCAAAGCTGTCTTTTTAGCTCCCTTTATTCTCTCCTGGCTTCCCCAGCCACCAGGTGGGTGCAGCCCTACAAACAACTACTAACACAGGCTGGAGCAGAGGAAGGGACAGGAAAAGTCAGGGATAGTGTTATTTGAGATTCACACCTGGGTAGAAAAGTAACTATGGTGAGCACAGGCTCTAACTCATTATATACCATAAATAACCTTGCAATGAGTCCATGCGGCATCTTCTGAAAAGCCCTCACTCTGGGCATATTTACTGCACAGGAAAGGATCCTGGATGAACACAGACCTACAAGACTTTTCTGCTTGAGATCCTCTATGAAAGCTGAGGGGTTTATTACACTTCCTGATTATGATTCCCATTCCTAGAACTGCCCGGTTGATACATGTAACTTCTAACACCAAGCAGTGTTCTGGTTACACAATGAGATCCTGCTAGAGTATAGTCAGGTTTGTTCAAATCACAGTCACTTCTCTCATTTACACCTTCCTAATGGCTGCTCTCCGCTTTTATTCCAAGCCTCCTCTATTTTCCCTCTTTCTCGCTGTGCAGGGCCACTTTGGACTTTGGAATTAGACCAAGCACATTAGGTAATCCACAGATATGAAATGCAATCCGTTTTCTCCCACTTCTGCTATCCCCTTTCACTTTTGTCTGAGCTTTTCTACATCCCCATTTCTCCTTCTACCCCTTCCTCCTCTCCACATTTGCTTTTGGGCATATAAAGGAGGAAGGAGAGATGGAAAAAGTAAGGGTCAGCAAAGCTGGGCTCAGCCTTGGCAATCCACTGCCCTACTAACTTGTTGCTTTTCCTTTCCTGCAGAGCTGGTTCAGGCTCTGGAGGCTGCACAGTGCCACTGTCCCATTGCCAATGCTCTTTCTCCAGCAGGGCAGTGCTCATTAATGAAGCTCAGTTGGGTTTCACTGACCTCGTACCAGGTACCCCAGGGCTGGCAGCAGCTTCTAGATAGACATCAGCCTCATTCAGCCCCTGGAGGGTGAAGGCAGCAACCTTGAGGCACCAAGGAGAAGACAGCAGAGGTACGTGGCACCATTTCCCACATGTCACACTCCTTACGCGTGGTTTCCCCAAACATTAGGATGTGACACAGAAAAGGAGCTGCAGGCACCTGCAGCAGATGATTCAGCTTCAATACAGGAAGCTTAGATGGTCCTGAGGTAGCAAAGGAAACTAATCACTCTGGCTCTAGGAAAACAAATAAGCATTGAATATATGCCAGAAATGACTTGGCACTTCCAGTCATCTTGCAGTTCATTTCCAGTGCAAGCTGGGAGGCAAATACAAGGAATTTTTAGTCTTGTTTTATACGTGTCACCCTGCAGTGGTCTTGAAAAATGACAAAGTACAGAGGAAGAAGGAAGCAGCATAGGATGAGTGCATCAGCCTAACAATCTTCCAAGGCAAGCAGACCCAGAGCCACATCTCTGAGCACTGCAACCAGTACTGACCCCAACTTCCAGTGCAGCATCCATGCAGGCACTGGCTGCAGAGGGAGGTGAGTGAGAAGCACCTCACTCATTGGGTACACCAAAGCTCCAAAACACCTTCATACTGACCATGAGGAACCACCAAACCTGCCTTCAAGTGTTAACACTTTAGGTGTTAACCCTCCAGAGGTTCGCACAGGGGAAAGCAACACAAAGGGTGGGAAGCTCAATGTTTAGCAGCACACCAGTACCATAAGCATGGCCAAAGGGGGCTGCTGGTTTAAAATCAAATGACTTTGAAATAAAGGAAATAAATATAAAAATAGGAGGTGCACTAATGATCACAGATCTGGAATACAAGTTGCAAGAGGCTACTGCTGTTTATAATGTTGACCTTGCTTTCTTTTATACAAATCCACTGTGAAGGACAGACATACCACCTACTGCCTCATCCAGCAGACGAAGCACTGAAGCTATTTTTGGCATTCGTTATGGTCCAGGTGGCCCATCTGGCCTGATTCACTTGGCCAGTTTTCCTTTCCATCTGGGAATTTTGACCCTCCTGCTTTCCAACTAATTGTATCACATTATCTCCTTTTTGTTCCCCACTTCCCTCGCTGCAAAAGGTTGCAAAAATCTCATGCGCTGTGTTAGAAAGTCTCAATTAACCTCTAACCCTGCTTCAGTGCATGCGGCTTGGGTTACTTCTCACACCCAACCGTGGGCCCATTAACACGTTGTCGTAAAACAAAAACTGTTTTGACGGGCTGTAATTGCTGCTAAGTGATGCCGAACAAAGGCGCTCTTGTCCCGGGGCTCAGCCCCGCTCCCAAGCCCACTCCTCTCATCCCGGGGCTCAGCAACCCCGAATCCCTTTAAGCGCTTCAGCAAAGGAGCCTCCCGGTGCTACGAGCTGATGGAGGAGCCCCAAAACACCCCCAAACCTGGCTATGAACCCCCTAAAGACTCACAGGAAGACCTCGGGGTGATGGTTCTACCCCTTCCTCCTCCTGCCGCAAATATAATTAGTTTATGTTAGCTGGAAGAGGTCGGAGGTGACCGAAGGGCAAAGCCCTTTTTGTTTTTAGGCAAGATACTGGAATAATTGCTTGACGCTCAGATCTGCAGGTGCTTTATGAAGCTCATTTGGTGCTGGCAGCCCGCAGTGAAAGCGGATTTCCCTCGGAAAACTCCGGATTCCATGTGACAGGGTTTATTTGCTGTGGCTGGAGTGATTGTCCATTCATGCCATTCATCATTAGGGTACCTGTTACAGTCAACACTTAGGTTAGCCGCTGGTCCTTTTAACACTTGCTTTTCTCTCCAAAGGCTGGGTAGTTGCAGCCAGGGCAGGACCGAGCTGCTGGTGCGTTTCCAGAGAGGGTACAAGGATGCTCAGTGGGTTTTATGCCTGTCATCTCACCTCCTCTTCCACCAGAGATGCTGAGGAAGTCTTCACAGGCAGTGACAGAGCCACAGGGCATCCTGCATGGGCTAATGTTATGAAACATCTCCTGGTGAGACTGTGACTACAAGCACTGGGTGAAGCAGGTACATCAGGCCCAGACTACCCCTCCATCAAGCTGCACTATCTATTTACTACATATGCTCACTCAGAGAGCTGTAAATACACACAGTCTGTCAAACATACCATGGTAAAAGCCTCAATGCCAAGTGAAAGACAGACTGAGCATTTCAGAGCCCTCCTTCAGGCTGAAGTGAAGATTTTGCTGGAAATTTAAGTCTCTTATAGAATCATAGAACGGTTTGGGTTGGGAAGGAACTTAAGCTCATCCAGTTTCAACCTCCTGCCATGGGCAGGGACACCTCACACTAGACCAGGTTGCTCCAAGCTCCATCCAACCTGGCCTTGAACACTGCCAGGGATGGAGCATTCACAGCTTCCTTGGGCAACCCATTCCAGTGCCTCAGCACTCTCACAGTGAAGAATTTTGTCCTTATATTTAACCTAAATCCCTGTATAAGTTTGAAGCAGTTCCTCCTTGTTCTATCACTACTGTCCCTCACGTGGAGTCCTTCTCCAGCTTTCAGAATACCTCCAGAAGATGGATCCATCTGTTTGAAATGGTGCCCTCTAGTTCTCCAAAAGAAAAATAGCTCTTAGACCCTGCAGACTGGCCTGCACAACACTCTGGATGGTCATCCCATCCTGCTACTGCAAAGCTGGACTATGAGGGATCAGCCGTGCCTCTCAGCAGCACACAAGCAGCTGGGACCCTACTGCCTTCCCATGGGACCTTTGCAGAGTAATTCAGTTGTTCCTAGAGCCTTTACTGCAGCAGCTTCCTGGGATATCCCTGTGGTCACACAAGTTCCCTGCAGAGCATCCCATCTTGCACTCATGACTGCATGATGCACTGGCAAAGCCCTCTCTCCATCCCTGCAGTCCCTGAGGGCTGGGGCTGCCTCTTCTTGCAGGCATATACCACAAGCGTGCAGGTGGACCAGGACAGATGTAATCGGATTGCAAGGATACAGCAAGGCATCCTATGTTGTGTTGGCAGGGTGCATCCATAGCCCAGATACACCTGGCAGACCCCAGAAAGTAATGCTAGCACATCTCTCACCTGCTCACTATCCCAAGGCAGATTCATTGTTCCATGTGTTGTTCTAAGAAGTTGTTTTCCATCTTGTTCTTAAATATGACAGATACCCTGGCAGTGTATTTTTCCTAATGCCAGAAAACTCCTCCTGCTATTCAGCCTTTATGGGTGCAATTTAATCTCATCGCTAATTGTCCTACCTGCTACAAGAACAGCATTTCTCCCCCCCCGCCCTTTCTTCTGCAGAAGCCCATACACAGCAGAAGATCCTCGTTACACAGTACCATTAACTTCCAAAGCACAACCAGAAAACTCATTGCCATGGTGTCATCTTATCCCTTTGTGCAAACCAGCAACGCTTGGTCACTGTTTGTAATAAAATAAAAGCCATCCCATCTTTTTATAATTACAAACACAACCCCTTTCCTGCATGTTTCTGTTATCTTTCTTACTCTAAATAAAAGCTAAACAGCTTCAAGCACTAGCATTTCAAAGCAGCCTGCACTTAGAAACACACCAAAATAGCTATTTCAGATACTCTGGAATAGCTGCTTTGGTTAATTTCCAGGCATAGGCAAACCTGAAGATTTGACCTCCTGATGCTGCCTGCAATGGGTTGCTGACCCCACATCCCAGCACTAACCTCCTGTGCCTGGAGGCATCACCTGGCCTTTAGAAAATCAGGCTCTATCCCAGCCAGTAATTACATCTCAGACATGTCCACCTCAGCATGTATTTCTGGCCTACTGCACTCCTTACTGGTTTCTATCTTATTTAGCTCTCTATCTTCTGGCTGAGGAATGAAGTTTCTACAAACATTATCTAAACCCTGATTAATAATGCACAGATATTACCTAACCAGTGTCAACTGGCACCTCTCCATTGACTTGCACTTTAATTTGTATCAGGTGAGGATCTAGTCTGTTTAAGAGAGTAGTAACAGAAGACAAAGCCCAAATATGTTCTATCCTCTGTGATAAGCATTGCCTTACACAGTGCATGGAGGATATACCCTCTCAGAAACATCATCTTGGCTCTAGTATGTACTGGGCACAACGGCTGGAAAAATGTGGATATTTTCAAGCAGATGTGGTTAGAAATTGCCAAGAGCTGTCACTTGAGGCTTGAATTCAGGCAATTTGTTAGTTCCTTAATAACAAGTGCCCAGATCTATCAGAACAGTTAAAGGAGACAAAAATCAGGTCCCTGGCCCAATTTGCAGCCAGGAGAGGAAGCCCCTGAAAGGAGACATACCCAAGTGAAGGCTGGGCACCTCAGAGCAACGTTAAGCTAATGCTGGCAAAAGACAGACCTGGCCATGAAAGTCAGGCAGCAGCACTTCTGTGCCCGTTTCAGAAAGCTAAGAGTCCATGAATGTGTACAACCCCGCTCTTCCTCCTCCTTCCCCAGATGAGGATTTATATCCGTAACTCCAGCAGAGTTCGCACAGGACAGGTTAGTTCTCTTCCTGGCCCTGCTAGGTGACCCTGAAAAAAATCCCTTTTCTTTCTATTCCTCCCTTCCTTTCTCACGCTTCTCTGTCTAAGGGTGGTAGAGATCTGTCCTAGTGCAGATGGTTGATTCTAACTGGAGCTATAAGATAAGTAGCAAAGGCACTTGCTCAAGAAGATTCTAATGCTGTGCATTTAATAGAGCTGCCCATAGGATCTAAGCTGCCATCAGTACCACTATGAAAGCTGTTCTTGGACTAAGGCTAGAAAAACAACTGGAAGCATCTATCCATGACAAATCAGAACAGCAATTTAGCAATAAAGTCCCAAAGCAAACACAAAATAAATCACCGGTAACTTATGTTTGCTTTTTACATTGAAAAGTTCTCCACAGAGAGAGAAGAGGCATTTCTTTTCTAAAAGATACATGCTATAGACATTTCTGCTATTAAACACTGCAATTTGTATAAACAGTGAAGGGAAATGATGCATTAAATGCATTTTTGATCTTTGAGGAAGATCACACTAATCTCTTCCCAGGGACAGTGCTACAATCAATGAGAGGAGGTGAGAGTAATATTTGATTGTCATATCCCAGTCTCTTGCCTGTATAGCTGCAGAATTTTCCTCTGCCCCTTTCACCCATGATTCACCAACATATTCCATTGAACTGCTAAAGCAAAGCCTATAATTAGGTTATTATCTTTAAGAAAGGAGTCTAATTGTAGAACAACAAATGCCAAGCACATGAAAGATTACTTGACTCTTAAGAACAGATGATGATGCCTTCCAACACATGCTCCTTTTCGTGTGTGGAAGACTCAGATGCCAGCTTCAGATAGCACTGAATCACTGACATCCACTCAAAAAGACATCTGGAAGTAGATGATATCATGTGGTGAGAAGAAACAATAAATTAACTACAAGAATAACATCATTTTCCTAGCAGCAAGGGAAAAAGAAAAAGAATTCAACTGTATCCAAGTGGACTTCCAGTCCAGAGGTAAAACATATGGGAATCTATAGCAGAGGCAGGAGGACAACTGTCATACAAAGGATGTGGGGAAACTAAGCAAATTAATAGTTGTGGGAAGATGAAATAAAGATGACTCAATTGTCAGGCAAATAATTTTGTATCCCCTCACAGCCACCATTCCTAGTTATGTGATACAGATTCCCATGAGGCTGGTCAGAGAAGTGTACCTATGGGTTGAACAAGACCTCTGCTGCTAGAGGTAGGGGAAGCTCTTACAAAGAATGGTTCAATCTGTGAAGCACAGCTCTTGGGATTCACCAGCTTGGGAGCATTCTCAGACATGCGGAGCAGATGACCTCCAGCAAGATATTTCAGAAACAAGAAGCTTGAACTCGTGGTCTCATAAATCCACAAAGTGACAGCCTTCAGTTTTGTCACTTCTAAACTGAATGAGAATTTCCAGGAGCTCTGCCCTTAGGAAGATAGTAAAGAGCATCACATAGGACTTGCAAACAAAAACTGCTATTTATCAAGTTTGCAGTAACTGTCAGATAAAACAACACTTCCACAGAAGCACCTTGATTCAGGTGTTTGACAGGAGGGAGAGTGAGGAATTCTGATTTCATAGAATCAGACAAGTTGGAAAAGACCTTTAAGATCATCAAGTCCATTACCCCAGCACTGCCAAGGCCACCACTAACCCAGGTCACTGAGGGCCTCATCTACATGGTTTGTGAACACTTCCAGGGACAATGATTCCACCACTGGGCAGCCTGTTCCAATGCTTGATCAAAGCTATTCACTGATGTCCTGCATCAAGCAATTTGGAAGCAAAGTTTAAGGAGCTCAGCTCTTGCGGCAGAAGAGTCACCCATCCCATTTCCCAGTCAGCTCACACATTTGACTTGGTGACCTCCTGCAACAGTAAGATTGACAGAAGAACTAATACACCATGTGAAGTAGTACAGTAAAGCCTCATTAATATTCCCATTGCTAACCCACACACCTCATAATTCACACACAGAAAGCAGTGGTCTCTTCTCCCTTCTCTGCTAAGGTTTAACAAATTTCTTTAAGAAGGTCTCACATTATTAAGGGTTCAAAACACGCTCCAGGACATTTCTTCCTGTACACGAAGGATGACCAGAAGCCATCCCAAAGTCTACTCACACAATGGACCAAACCCACAGCTTTACATTCATTTCCACAGCTGTTAGTATGAATGATCAAAAACTGATTGTTTTATGTTGTGTTTCCTATTTCATCTAACCAAGCTCAGTAATATTATTGCAAGACATCATCTCATCGTGAAAGGAAGTGACCCGTTCCTAATGTTTCCTCCAAAATTTGAAAGGCCATAGGAAAATTCCTTTGAAACACTTTTTCACTGCAAAGTTAGCTCATGCTGAAACTTGAGTTACCACCTTCACACAGAAGAGGAATTCTTAACTTAAATGGGTGGGCTTGTTAGCTTGCCTTGGCTGGCCCACAGACAAGACTGTAGTGAGTAGCTGAGTACCGCTAATTCTCCAGTGTTTTCCCATAACTCCCACTGGGAAGCAGAAAGCACAACAAAGTTTTCCTGGAGCCATTAGAACAGAGCAGCCCAGCCCAGCCCAGCCCAGCCCAGCTGTCTTGCAGAACTGGGAGCCTGTGAATCAATTCCTTCATCAGGATTTCCAGGAGAACCACTGTGTCATTTCTGAGCCCAAAGAGAAGTTCAGCCTTTGTCCTCACAGCAAAATAAGCCAGTTACTCGTGTACCCAAGTCAAACAAGCTCACAGCCCTTCTCTCCTCATGGGCAGAAGCATGGAGATCTTGCACAATCCCTTCCTCTTACTCATTTTGTGTCCTCAGCACAGCTAACCACAGAGCTGGGGACTATGTCCAGAGTCTGCAGCAGTCATGGGGAAGATCATTCTGAAATCTAACAGAGTAAAACCTGCAAGACTCTATGTTATATCTGTCACTATATTAAGCACATGAGTTCCTGGTTCTTTTTATTTTCTCACAGTATCCAAGGAATTCAGAACCTGTTCAGGTACAAGAGAAATCCTGCCTATTTCTGCCACCCACCCCTCTTCTACTGCATTACCAGAGCCTGATGAAATGAAACTTCCCTGCTATGTTCAGCACTAACATCCGCTCTATTGGCTGCCCTCACTTAGCTCCACTAAACTTCAGCTTACAACTGCTTGCTTAAAAAGCAAGCAATCAAAACCTCCAAACCCCCACTTTGATAATTAAAATAAATAACTGGAAATAAATTACAAACACTTTTATGACATCACATTAAGGCTGTGGAGGACACTTATGCTAAGGCTGAAATTCGGCTTTGAGGCCAAGTGCCTCAGCTCCTCAATGGACTCAAACCATTAAAACTCATTCTTCATTTCTCCTCCTGTTGTTGCTAACAGAAACTACTTAAGAGCCAACAGCAACTTCACCATTCTGTTGTGTACACAATCCCCCAACACATTAATGATACCAAAATACCACCGGCACTACTGTCTCCAAATGCCCTCGCTGTCAGCCACTCCCCAGTAGGAAGGAGCTGCCATCCCCTTTTCAGGGGCTCAATCAGCTGTCACAGGAATCAGTCCAACTCCCTTTGTTAAGCTTATATATTAGGGATGCCATAAAAGCAAATGTGGTCACTTAGACAAGCTGTACTCTGGTCCACTGTATAACCTTTTAATGGAGTCACTTAGGTCAGGAAAAGGGATTATTCCCCTTTAGAGCAGCTCTGCTGTTTTGACCTTGGTAGATGAAATTATTTATTTGAAAATGAAAGTTAAACAAATGAAAAGCAACACAAGGCCCAAGAGCTTAATCTTGTTTGTTTGTTCTTGAGTGTTGAAGGCTTTCGTTTGTGATTGCGGGGGGAAGGAAAAGGGGGAATGAACATTTGTTTATGGAAACGTCTCCTTTGTCAAAAGCTGTATTACCTCCAAAGAACTTCTTGAGGAGAAAACTTGCAGGCTCTCCACTTCTGCCGCTCTTGCCACCAGAATTCAGCATTCATGCAGTCCAGAGTGGATTTTAATCTAGAATCAGGAGTCCTATGATTCAGGAGTCCTAGAGTCAGGAATTCTATGACTCTATGAGCCCTTGGCAAATAGGAGCTAATGCAGCAGAGTTCCAGCCTTCGTTGCTGTCTGTACTGGCTTTGCCAGTTCGTATGGAAAATCTCTGCAGAGCACTCCAAACTGCCATTCCTAGTGACCTGCTGCATACAACCTGCTCTGAAATCTGACTTCTTCCTTGAAGACTGACTCCTGTAAAACTAATAAACATGGGGTTTCTGTTATGTAAAGAAAGAAAATGCTTCTGGAGTTCAGACTTCATTCCTTATCACCTTCTGCAGCAAAGGAAAGCAAGACTGAGACCTAACCGAAAAGCTGCTCAGCAGCCAGGCCCAGGGGTGAGCAGGGATGGGCTCTGCCCCGGGCACAGGACTGGTTTCCAGCTTCCCCCTCTTATTCCCTCACTTCTCTGTGCTGTCTACTGAAGGTCCAAGTTCTTCAGAGCTGAAGGTGCCCCATGCATCTGCACACAGCTGCTCCAAAGAGAGCAGGGAACCTCACCACCCTCCAGGCAAAAAGCTGCTTGGGCACTTAGCAAGATCAACTCTGAGGTGTTTGCAAGGTGTGAAGCAGGGATGATTTTAAACCTTGAAGCCATGTGTTCATCTGTAATTGCTTCAGGAATAAACTAAGAATTAATAATCCAGATAATCCTCCTTCTGTCAGCAGATAACCTGCCTCCTTAATCCTACTCCCTGAAATAAACCATGGAGCTAATTAGAATCATTACGACTGCCACTACCCTTGAGCAAGAGACAGAGTCTACTGAGCTGTGAAGAGCAGCCAGACTCAGGGCTGAGTCTGGTGGGGTTCGGGAGAGTTTCCATTCATGTCAATGGGGTGGGAGGAAAGATAACCCTTAGGGCTTCTTGGCATTCACTAAAATAATAAAACAAGCCATCCCTTGTATTAATAGGCACCTCCCTTGGAAGCTATGGCAGGGGTAGCTCTCTCCAGTTTATCTACTCACGACTTGGCTCAGATAATGAGTTTTGGCCTGTCTGCATCCCCTTACTCAAAGGAACTCAGACTGTACTGCAGCCCAGCCCTGCATCAGGTCACTGAAAAAGCAGCTGTAAGCCTCTTTGCTCCATAATGGCCAATTTTATACAACCCTCTTTTATTCAGAAAAGGTTTTGGATAGCAAAGCCACAAGTCCAACATGATCAGTTAAACTACAAAGTTCCTCTAGCACAAGTGCCGAGAAAAAAGCAAAAGTCACCATCACTTAAAGGAACCTGTTTCTTCCTCCCTGCTTACTAATTCAGACCTTTCCCCCCAGAACACCACTGTATAGTCTCAACTTGTTATACAAAAGCTATTCCTCTTGGGGAGCACCACACACACACACACACAGAGATGATTACTAATAAATTGCAAAGCTCTGGCTTTCACAAATCAATTCTGGCTTAATCTTGCCAATCATAGTCACCACCAAGTCGTCAGTTCTAGCTACCTCATTTTTGGCCCAACTAAAAGCAGGAATTCTAATACTTATATTGCAATTCCATATAATAAAGACTGATGTTTAAAAAATGCTGTCTTTGTTAAAACAATATTTAAAGTAAGCTCAAGAGCTTTTACTTCTACTATTTCTAAAGGAAATGATTGCTATTTTTCTTGGGAAATTAAGTTTGCACCCCTACCTAGAACATCATTTACTTCTATTTTTTTAATACCTATAAATTAGATTTGACATGTCTTCCTTTATTAAGCTTCTAAATTTGTCCTGGAGTAAATGTGTGCTTGTTTCAAGTAGTTTAACACAGTGGTTCAAACCTATCAGGGCTGCCAGGGCAGAACTTTGAACTTTATGCTCCCAAGTAATGTGTGGCCTTGACCTTGCCAAAAACTCTGTTTAATGTTTAAATGGTCACAGATTTAATAACGGGCTGCAAGAAAGGCTTGCCATTAACTACCTCCTTTACTTTCCTCCTAGTTAAGAAAACACTTATGTCTGCAGTGGATGCTGTAAGAACTGAATTAGTTATCTAGGATAATCTGTCCACATTAGCAAATGGTGTCCCACTAGGTCAATAGAGAAATTAATTGTGGGATTCTTGTCAAATCCACATTGTTTCCTGGCGCAGTTGCAAGCCACTCAATTAGACACCTTTCAAGGCCTTTTGCTGGTCTAAATGTAGCTAATTGCTCCAGTTCTGGTTGGGGATGATTCATCTCCCAGATGTCTCGGACCTCTCCGCAGCTCTAATATCAATACATACATCCAGCCGACAGGATATTCTTGTGAACAGGATATTTTTACTCATGCCTCCCTTTTATATGATTAATCCCAAACAAGGAAGGTCTCCTGAATCATGCTCTTGACACTGCAACTCCTTTACGTCTGCTGGCTTCCCACACACGAGGGACTGGGCATGAATGCAGCCCCTTTGTCAGAGCTCTCCAGGTGCAGCACTATTCACACTTGAGCTTGACAGCATAACATAGCAGGTTTTATGTGCCGGTCTCCTCTGTCAAGTATTCTTTTCTCTTCTGCTGCTTCCTCATTTGTCCATGTATCAGCGGCAGGGCTGGCCAAATTGAAAATGAATGAAACACAAAGCAAGACTGTAGTTTCCACAGTGACAGTCTATGGGAAAACAGTGCACGGGTTGGTTTTTTTATGGAGTCCTCAAAGGTCACTGGTAGCACTTGTAGCTGCGAGTCCCAGAGGAAAAGACCAGAGCATCTGGTCTGCTTGTTACCAGCTTTCAAGGAGGAATCCTCAGGAACTGTTGCTTAAGAGCCATGGGGGGGAGTAGGGGTAGGGATTAAAAACATAATAACCTTCAACTTCTTCCCCAATGCCTTTTGCATTAGAGTAGATTCAGGAATACACGAATGAGGGAGAGAGGCAGCCTAGTAACTCCATCCCCATAGGGTAGGATGCAGCATTGTACATGGGAGGTGTCTGCTCCCAGCCTTGGTGGGTGGCTGGAACATGAAACTTGAACTAGATCTGGCTATATAAACCCTCAGCGAGGCTCCCTGTGTGAAACACACACTCACCTGCCATTAACACAACCAGCCACCGGATGTCTTCATTGCTCCATGCCCATGGAAAAGCATTTCCCCACGAGTGGAAAATGGGGTCTCTTAAGGATGGCAATACACATAGTGATGCTTGGTAGATAACTGCTCAGGTCACTACAGCATCACATCTGTGCTTCAGTAGGAAGAGATGCACAGGGGTTAGGACATCAGCTTGAGGAACCAGTGTTTGTTCAACACAGCGCTGACTTTCCCCGGGACCTTCACTTATGAGATAAATCACCTGAGTTTCACACCAACAAATTGGAACACCAGATATCCCCCATATGTGCAAATGTCAAGTGAATGGCACAGTGTTCAGGCAGCATTTTATAATACCGAGGTTCCTATTCCAAAACTGCAGCAATTACTGTCAAGCACTTGCCTTGTCTGTGCCTCCTCCACCCTGTGCCAGCTAAGTATGCAGCACCACAACCACTACAAGGAGCAGCACTGTCCACCCTTGAGAGCCAGTATTTAACCACCTCTGGGCTTCTGCACCCAACTTCAGAAGAAAAAAGGAAGCAAAATGAAGTTGATCTTAAAGGTCTTTTCCAACCTAGTTGATTCTATGATTCTGATTTCACTTATACACACATACATTCATATACAGAGAGACAGCTCCCAAAAGAAAGAGTTGTAAGGTGGTGGTAGGCAGAGGCTGGCACTGAGCTAGACAGCAGCACTGTGAACACACAGAGCAGAAAGACAGCAAGTACGGCCTCCCTTCAGGCTCCTGGAGGATGTTTGTCAGTTGAGTATCTTTATTTCTTCTTCTTCTGTTCTAGTTCTCCCTCCTTCCCAGCTTTTGCTTGTCAAACCTCTTTCTTGCTCCTCCTCATTACTACTGTTTGTAATTCTCGTTCATGCTCCTCATCCTGTCACCACTTCCCTGCAGAAGTGCTGAGCACAGAGCCCCTAGAAATTTCTCTGTGCATCCTGACCTCTACATGCAACAGGAGAGAAGGTTTCTCTCAGCTGGCTGCTCATCCTTACCCATGCCTGCCTCCATGACAATTTATACTTCAATCAACATTGCCACGGCTGGGCTGGAGATACTTCCAAACAGTTCATGGGAAGCAGCTACTCCACGTGGTTGTACAGCACACACTGCTCCCCAGCTTCACCATCCTTATTCCCAGGATATGTGCTGCCAGCACTTGGCTGAAGCACATCTGGAAATGCCCTTTTCAGTTCTGTACCAGTCAGGTTTGCTGGGAACACAGGAAGGAAAGGCTCAAGAGATGCAGCAGGAATACTAAACCTGAAGTAACACATAATTTCAGTAAACTGTATTTCTGAGCTCTCTTGAGGCCTCAGCACAGCATTATAAAGAAATCTATCTTTCTTATCAAAACTACTGACATGCTAACAACCGCATACTTGGTTAAGTGCTTTCATATGGCTGGGTCTATGTCTGATACAGCAGCCACTCAAATCCTGCTGATTTGGACTTTCTTGGGGATTCCACTACCCCTTGGATCAACTCTGCCTCTGGGGAATGTTAAAACCAACTTACTTAAGGGTTTCTACTGTTGTTGATTCCCTTGGGATCTCAATTTCGTTCACTCAGAAATCATAACAGCAGCAAAGTCCCCACTCTAATCTTTCCCATTGCCGTTGTAGTAAGTGACCAGGATTGTTCTCTTGGTGCAACAAAACCATTAAGCAACTTCCACATTTCTCTACCGTGAGCAGTCTAATGAATTCTTGCACCTTCAGCAAGGTGGCAAGCCTCTCACTGGCTAGCAGATGCACTATTCTCATTCCTAAAGTAGCTGAGGTCCCAGAGGCAGCAGACAATGCAGTGCTCAGGCCAATGTCTTGTAGCAGGAAAATCAAGTACCTTTGAAAACTTTCTCACCCAAAAAGTAAGTGAAATCCGATATTTCCAGTGATCACTCCATGGTAACCACATGAGGAGTGAACCCAGTGGCATTTTAAGTCTGGAATCATATTTATTAATAAAAGAATTATGTTATTTAGTATAGTATTGCTCCACTGTTCAGGAGTATCACTGTTTCGTGATACTCCTAAACGTGCACGGCAGCTATTACTATTAAAATTGATGATAAACTATCTCTTCATTTTATTTTCAGGATGTTTTTCTTTAGTTATTCAACTTGTTCTGACTGATGACAATGACAATTGTTCTCTTATCCATGCTTTCTGTCTCACACTGTCAGGCTTGCAGGCACTTCCTCCTGATTTCCATTTCAGTTTGAAGGTTCCAGGTCACTCTTTAAGAGCTTCAGAAAATTAAACAACAGTTAAGCCCTTTGTTTCACTTTGTTTTAAAGAATAAAGCTAATGGAAAGTAGGTCAAGCTCAACCCTGTTTTCCCCAAGCACTACTGTTGAAATCTGTTAGCACCTTGCATCTCCGTTCTTCTCTTAGCTACAGTGTTCACAAGCTCCCTAAGTATTCACATGCCAATTGCGCCAAACAGACCAACACCGACAGAGCAGATGAATCCCAAATTTGAACAAGCAGCTCTTCAGGAAGGCTGAAAAAACCCAGCTCAAAACCCACCAAAAAATGAACATCGCCCAGATGCAGAAATTCACATTTCTTTAGGGCTTATTTCCAGGCTACATCTTAAGCACTGAATAGGGATTAATGCAGAATACATACACAGAAGTTTGTTATTCCACTGCTGCTCAGAGAATTTAATGCCAGAGAGAGCAATGCAACATGCGTAAGGGGACAAAAGCCCCTTATAGCAAAGGCTTGCGATTTAAGATGAAAAGTAGGTGTTTGCTCTGCTGACGATTGTAATCCTTGTTACAACAAGCAGTGCTACAAATCCCTTCTCGACACCAGCACCAGAGCTACACCTAAGCATGCTCCTTTGTGATTTGGTGTTTGCATTCAGCTTGCCCATAGCCTGCAAGCTGAGAAACACAACCACAGGTCTCAGCTGCATCTGCTTTCAAAGTACAAGGACCTGCAGTACCATGCACCCAAGAAGACCCTGGGCCAGCTGGAAGAACACATTCTCTTCCAGCACCTGCATGGTCACATATAAAGCACAGCTCATTCAGAAGCACTCAAAATCTAAGTAAACAAAAGAATAGAAGTTTTACATTAATAACTTCACAGATGAGGTGGTGAAGCAGCGAGTAAGTAAATCCATGGAGTGTTGTGTAAACACACACTGCCTGCAGAGCATGAGTTCAGTGGGCTTTTATTGCCTTTTTTTAGCAGTACTGCTTGGCTTAGGCTGCCTTCCGTGAGCAAACACTGATCTTTCCATTTGTAATTTTGGTTTTGGGCACACGAATTGGTGGACAGAGCCACATCTCAGCTGAATCTATTGTGGCTCTTGGGTCAACAGCTGATCAAAGTTAGTTCCTTGAGCTATCAGGGCTCTAGAAAGGCACAGTTGATGTCTAATTAACACCAATACAAAGCCATTTCAGAATCCTGACACAGAAAACAGCCTCTCTCCACATTGCTATTAACCCTTTTGAGCATTCAGAACCCACACAGGGTCTTTCTGGCCTTGATTTCATCTGTATTTAGGTATAAGCCCTCCAGCAAAGGCCCAAACACGTATCCTCTTTCATCTCTCCATTTCTCCTTGATATTTCATTTTCCACCTCAGAAGCTTTATATGGAAAGGCCAGAAATCCAGCAATCCAAGATAAAACCCATTTCTGATGGCAGAGAACCAGGTTAATGCCTGAAAGTTGCACCACTACAGAGAAGACTTCCACCAGTGGAATAATCCCTCCTCAGGAACAGAGGGAAGCTTGGAAACCAGTGCCAAGGAATACACTTCACCCTGGAGCTGGATATTCTGCTGCACTCAAGCACTAGGCATTACAATGAAAACAAGAAAACACAGGGAGAGCCTGAGGCTAGGGGGAAATGATTGTCTTGGCCATCACAACCTCAGCAGATAGCTGAAACCAGTTGGTAGTGTGGCTCTAACTCACCCCATTATATGATACTGTTTATACACTATACTCAGATACCATTTCTCTGCTATTACTGAGACAACATAAATAACTGGTTTGCAGCTGAAATTCACTGTTGGCTTCAAACTTGTCCAGAGCATCTGTTAAGGGTTTTTACAATAAAATGGAAGCACATCTTGCCTCTGTATGGTTTGAAATGGGAGAAGCAGCAAAACAGCAAACTAGAGAAGTGCTATAATGACATTTTCAGTCTGCTCACATGAGATAGAGCACAAATTGCTTCAGAATTTTGTCCCAAAGTGTGAAGCAAGAAAGGGAGACAGCAATAGTGAGAAAACTTAAACAGGAACCTATAAACTCACTCCCCACCGTACAGAAAGTCTGTGTAACTGAGGAGTTGGCTGCAGGCTGCACTGCTTTTCAGCTGTAGGTCACTGGTTTGAATCCAGCCCAAGTGGAAACGACAGAGCCATTGTTCGCTGGCAGATGTCATTTGCCTCCTGTGACATGAGCTATCATTGACAGTCCAGAGCTCAGCAGACAGGTAGAAACATCCCCAAAATCTCAGCCATCTACAGTAAATTCACCTTTGCTGGGCATAGTGCTGGGCTGAAACTGGGATGCTTTCACCAAGCATGGATGAACGCGCACTGAGAATGAGGCACATGGGAGAAGCTCACGCTATTGCAGCCTGCTAAACATGAACAAATGAAGCTGGTCACCTGGCACGGGCTCCACGTGGTTGGTCCATATACAAAAATACAAGAAAAACTTTGATTTTCTGCAGGAAGAAAAGGATCAAGATCACAGATTTTTAGATAGTTAAATCAAATAGCAGAACTACAGTAAGAATTATCATATAACTGATACTAACATGGTTATTATTTAGCCTTATATGGTATTTTCTTTATTCATAGAATTATAGAATGTTTAAGGTCAAAAGGGACCTTAAAGCTCATCCAGTTCCAACCCCCTGCCATGGGCAGGGACACCTTCCCCCAGAGCAGGTTGCCCCAGGCCCCTGTTCAGCCTGGCCTTGAATACTGCCTGGGATGGGGCATTCACAACTTCCCTTGCCAACCTGTTCTAGTGCCTCACCACCCTTATAGTAAAGAACTTCTTCCTAATGTCTCATCTAAATCTCCTCTCTGCCAGTTTAAAGCTATTCCCCCTTGTCCTGTCCCTACACGCCCTTGTAAAAAGCACCTCTCCAGATTTCTTGTAGCCCCTTTAGGTATTGGGAGACTTATAAAGTCTCCCCAGAGCCTTCCCTTGTCCAGATTGAGCAAGCCCAGCTCTCTCAGCCTGTCGTGTCAACTGAGTTGGAGTTTCTTTTCCATTCTGCTGTAATCCTTTTTTCTTTTATGAATGTAATTACATTTCCACAAACGTCATGTCTACAAAGGGAGCTTGCCATAAAGCTATTAGACTCGCGCTTGTCTTGCTGTGGTGCCAGATGCAGTTCGCATTGATTTTCTGAAGATCATGAGGTGTCTCATTTTGCCCAGTTCTCCCCACCTCAGTGAAGGCACACGTGTGGACATCAGCGCAGCCAGTTTACAAAGGTGTCAGTTCATCACATCACCACATTTTGCTCACTTCCACCACAAGCAACCTACAAGTCACCTCCATCATTAGGCACCGTTAGAAAACAGTATTAAAGAATGAGAACTACTATTTCCACAGGAGATTACTCAGACCTGCTGCAGTCATCTGAAGGAAGGGGCTGCACAAATATGAGCATATATAGAGTTTTCCCATTCCTGGATTCCTGTGGAACAAACCTGGAATTCTGCCTTGCCTTTTTCATTACCATGTTTTCACTATCTTCTACCACCTGCCACATTAGTAAGCTACCAGAAATGAAAGACTAAGTCATCTTAGGGTAAGCTTTGTTATTCTTTATTAATGCTCTATAAATCAGGCTCATTATAAGTCAGGGAATGTTCATTAATCAATTCTCTAAAAATATTTTATTTGGCTGAGAGTGTCAAATCAGGAAAGTAACAAAGGAAAAATTAAAGCCATGTGCTAGAAGTGGGTCCATGCCTGCATGCTTACGTCAACAAAGCCTCCTAACTGCACAAACAATTACCATAGATCATGTTAACTTTCATTAAATAAAACCATGCTGAAAACCAGTAGTACAATCCTTATAAAACACACATGTTTTCTAATACATTCGTGTAAGCAGGAAGGCATTTTGGGCTCAGCTCACTGCAAACTTGGGTTGCACTTGTGTAAGTGTAGGCAGAATTTTTCCCGCTGGCTTTTCATTCATAGATACCTTAAAGTGTTGTCTGAAAACCCCATCTCTAGTAGTTTGCCCTACGGACAGAGCAATGGTATCCTCCTTGTAAAACAGACTATGGTGCCGAGTGACAAAGAGGACTAAAGATCACGGATACACAGACTTCACATCTTAGCCTGTTGCTACCCATTTATTTAATCTCTGATAAGCCATTTACATTTAAGTATTTAAACCTGGCTGAGAACAGATCATAGAGTCACAGAATGGTTTAGGTTGGAAAGGACCTTAAGATCATCCATTTCCAACCCCCTGCCATGGGCAGGGACACCTCACACTAGACCATGTCACCCAAGGCTCTGTCCAACCTGGCCTTGAACACTGCCAGGGATGGAGCATTTACCACTTCTCTGGGCAGCCTGTTCCAGTGCCTCACCACTGCCACAGTGAAGAACTTCTTCCTTATATCTAACCTGAATCATCAGTTAGCATGAATTGATGTGTCCATTAAGAATATAGTCCCCTTGATTGTGTACTACCTGGCATCAACTGGGATCTGGTTTCCTTAACATAAAGTTAGATAACACTATCTACATTAGAAGTCAGTAATAAAAAGCTGTGCCGAGAACACAACAGAAGCAAATCCTCCTGGAGAAGGAACAAGTTAAACCAGCAAAATAAGATATCAGGTCTCTGCGCAAAATAACTCTGCCAGTGAGAGGGGGATCTAGTTGGTGTCACTGTGCAAGATCTTTGTAGAGCACTAGAGAAGTGGTTTATAAACAGAAAAGAAGCATTTGTCACATGCAGAAGCCTAAAGCAGATGTGAGTCAGGAGCTGTGGCAACAGAGGAACACAGTCACTTCCCTAGATGACAGCAAACCACATGAACCACATAAGCTTCAATTTCCAGCCTGAGCCCATTTCTAGGTTGGTTTTCTTCTTTTTCCACATTTCTGTTTACTGGTATTTATATACCAGCAGTTCCTAGAGGTCCCAAGTGACAGCCCACTCCTATTGAAGTAGGCATCACGAACAATAAATACAGCAAAATGAAACACAGTGGGACCATCTACAAGCAGTTAGCAATTAGAGCAGACCAGAGAGGGAGAAATAGCTCCTACTCATTTTGCTATATAAGCAGAAAAGACCAGCATATTTAGCCTCATGGTTAAGTCATTGAAAACATATCTGGAAAGAAGGTGCTGATACAGGGCTAGAGAAAACATGATAATAGGATTTAGGTAACAAATCCCAACCAAGTGATCCACCTGTGGATCATCCATGTGATAACATCGCTGGCCACTGAGGTGAATGCAGCCTGACCATAGAGCAGTGCAGTTTTTGCATTGCCTGAGCCTGGTTTTGCATGTTTCTCCTGTTTAAGTTTCTAAGCACTAATGGTTATCGAATGAGTGGCTGTTTATCTGACAAAGCCATGTGTACCTTGTGGAGCTGGTAGTTTCAGTATTTGAAACAAACATCATGTACAAACTCTAAAATGGTGTTTATCAGGACTTTTGTTTGCATTCAGACGTGTAGGAGAAAATAAAGAGGATAACCTAAGCCTTGTCATCATTGCAGTTTCATCTCTGAACTTTAGCTCCTGATGGTTATCGATCAGTTGTGGCCTGGTGGGTTGGCAGAATCAAAGTAATGCTCTGCCATGGTTCTAACCAGAGATAAGCACCAGTATCTATAGAATAAACTCAGATTTGCCGCACAGATTTCAGGTTGTGCAAACCCCTCTCTCATGATCTGCAGAAGGACAACCCGCTCAGTGTCAGTGTGGGACTGAAAGCCCCTGACGTGCAGTGAAAACAAATGCCTGCCCTCTTACAGGCCCTGTGCGCATAGCACCCATTTGCTGATGAGCTGCATTGATTCTGTGAAGTGTCCCATGAAATATGCCTTCAAAGCAGTGAATAAATCCCACCCTGAAAGAGGACAACCACTGTGAAAGCTACAGAACCTTCTTTGTGTCTTTGCTCTTCCCTTCGAACTGAGGTCTTAGCCAGGAACTCACACAGCAGGATGGAGGGAAGCCGTAGTTATTCACTAGATCCTGTGGTCACTTCCCTCATTCACCTGGTTCTGTAGCTGTGTTCTGAGGTTTCAGAGCCAAAATCAGCCCTTTAGTTCACTTGGAACTCTTATCACACATCAGGCAGACTATTATGGGAGCAAGGTGCTGCATTAGCATAGCTACAGGTGGGCAATACAGATCTCCTTTGCAAGGGGGAGAGGAGAAGTCTTGCTGAAAGTTTCATGATAAAATAACAAACTGACTAAAAAATAATTAAGTTTTATCTGGGCTTCCATCATTGCCTTTTCCACATTTTCCCTAAATTATCTAAATAGGGATAGGAAAGGAAAAGGGCGAAAATTCCACAGTAAAAGGAGGAAAAAGCCAAATAATAGCATCTCCAAGGGAAGCTAAAAAGCAACCCATGCACATGCACTCTGCAAAGTCTGAGCTTTCTGCTGTCTCCTCTTGCTCATTCACAGAGCTGCATCTGTGCAGTTTTCTCCACGCACTTCAACGAGCACATACGGTGACTGGAGATGGTGAACTTGGCTTCCCGCTCCTCCATCCCCATGGAAAATTGGATTCTTAATTAGAGGAAAATGTCTTGACCACAGTAATTACTTTTCCTCTCTACTCACAAAGCTCATCGGGGAAGGTTTCACCTGGATTTCCTGAAAATGTTGAGATAAGAGTGTGGTGAAGTCTGCAAATCACACTGAAACATTCAATCAAATGCACAAATACGTTAATGTTTGGTGAAGACTTCCCTCCCCAAGGAAGGGGTCAGTCCATGAGATAAGCCAGCCCATTCTGCCCCTCCCCAAACTCAGATGCAACTCCAGCTGACTCAAACAATCCCCCATCCATACTGAATTGTTGGATGGTATCTAATGCAGACCTTCACTGATTGCATTATTTATCCATATGACCCTTTCTGAAAGCAGCCCAAGTCACAGGGTGAGCCTCTGTTTTAAAGTCAAAATTGCCAAGTGCTTTCCATCCAGAAGCAAGGAGCTCATCTCAGCTCCACCTCTGCAAACAGCAACATCTCAGACTTCAACAAGAGCAAAACCAGGCACTCCAGTGCTATGATAGAGCCACAGAATGGTTTGGCTTGGGTTGGAAGGGACCTTAACCCTGCTGCAACCCCTTGCCACGGGCAGGGACACCTTCCACTAGAGCAGGCTGCTCCAAGCCCCTGTGTCCAACCTGGCCTTGAACACTGCCAGGGATGGGGCAGCCACAGCTTCTCTGGGCACCCTGTGCCAGCGCCTCAGCACCCTCCCAGGGAAGAACTTCTTCCTAATGTCTAGTCTAAATCCACCATCTTGTATATATGACAAACGTAGGAACAAAAGGTTCAGTCCAGATCTCTTAACCAACAGACCTAGTTCGAATCCAGCTTTTACTTAAGGCTAAAGAACTACAAATACAATAAGGGTAAAAGTGGCTTGTATCTGAATATGTGAAGTTACTTCCAGGTTGGGCATGCCTCACCATAAACCAGGGCTGGTGCATAAGACAGTTTTCACTTGTTATTTTATATCTGAGGGAAACCAGTCCCACTGGCACCCATCTGATGTTCTCAGGTATCAATCTCATGTTCAGGACTTAGCCCTGTTCACGGATTAACTAGATTTATGTTTAATAGAGAAATCCATTAGTAGGAGGGTTTGATAATGTTTTTCTTATACAGTTCCTGAAACTTTCTGCATATGTTCCACCACAGCTAACAAATGTTTTGGGAAGGAGATATGGTGAGGACATAATGAGCTGTAAAAGAGAGGTGGTAGCTAGGGAGAAAGGAAAAGGGGGAATTCAAGCAATCCAGAACTTGAGCCAAAGACTCATTGAATCCAGCAGGCCTTGGATAAAACGTGTGCTAATGTTAGACATGCAACTTTGCACACTACAAATAAAAGGGGCAGAACTGATCCTTTCTTTCTTTGTTATGCTGAGGGAAGAGGGGACACAGGAAAAGAAGGACTAAATGCAAGGAAATGCATTTGGTAGACTCCTTGAAAGATGTCTGAGAGATGGAGTCATGCTAGGAATAAAAATGGAACGGTTCTGCAGGAAAAGAAATACTGCAGGCAGCTTGGCTGGGTTGGCTCAGCAGTAACCAAAGATGACCAAGATGGCAGGAAAGATGGACCCTTTGGAAGCCCTTTGCTGGAGCCACCTGCCAGCAACACCGCTGGAGGAGGCACAGCTACACCAAAGGATGCTCTCTAAACCTCTGACCATGCTTGGAGCACAGAGCTGAACTTACATCTCTGCATCCCAACTCAAACCCCAGGGAGAAAGGAGACAGATCGGCCCCTCTTAAGCTGCTTACTTACCCGTAAATAGCATGAAATAATTCGCTACTGCTAGCCTTTCTGAGTACCAGATCTAGAAAACCCATCCTGAGCGTGCAGCAAAGTTTGTTTCCCATTTCCCACACCAAAAGGGGAAAAATCCAACTGGAAAGAAACTTTAAATAAGGCTTAAAAGCATGACAGCTTAGGAGTGCTTAGGAAACATTCCTTTCCTTGCCCCCAGGAAACACTTTTATAGGAATAGCCATTTGTTAGTGTTTAATGCTGGAACAAAGTTCATGGCAACGGTGACAAAAAAGAAATAGGGGTTTGAAAGTTTTTCTATCAGCTGTGCTTTATTTTAAAGGGGAAAAAAAAATGGCCACAGACTATATTATGAAGGAAAAGCTCCTATTAAAAAGAATGCTTAGTTTAGGCAGAAAAAGCCCTCAGAAATGAAGCAAGTTGCATCTGACCTGCTCCAACATGAAGTGTGCTAAATCTCCCCCATTCCATTTCCACCTGCACATCAGCTTTGCTTCCTCTTTCACACTCGGCCCTCAGATGTGGAAATAATAAAGGAGAAATGAGACACCGCGATTGTTTTCCAAACCATACCAGCTTCTTCTGAATTTATTGTCAAGCTCTATTTTTTGGCAGGGATAACAAGAGAGGTCAGACTGGAACAGAGCTGCAGGTGTGCAGCTACAATCCACACCGCTGCTTTGTGTGGGGAAACATTGGGGGTTTTAAACTCTGCCCCAAAATCCAGAGGCTCTTTTATCTCTCCTTGAGGGATGCTGGAGGGGAGCTGCTCAGCTGCTGCTCTATCAGATACATTTGGTCCTGCTGACTCCTGGGCTGGGAAGCTTTATGTTACTGCTGATGTGTACATCTGGTCTTTTCTCCTCTAGGTTTCATGCATCTTTGCATATGGTGTTGGGAAAGCAAGTAAGAACAAGCTAAATGTGAAATCAAAACCAAGTCAGCACTGAAAGGAGACCGGAATAAGGTTTTGATATTCTCATTATTACAACAATACAGAGAAGCTCTTTATGTGAAGGGGGTGCTCAGCAACAAAACCAGTTCAACACTGTGAGGAATGCAGAGATACTGACACTTCCACTATGAAAAGACCCTGATTTAGGACTTGCACTTACTTTTTTAATCAAGTATTCAGGCTGATGTTTCACTTTAAGCCTTACAGATCCCACTTGTGAGTGGAGCAGAAGTTACACGAAGCATTTGGGGAATTTGTTATTTGGGAGAGGAAGGACCTGAAATACAGCAAAAAAGGTAGGGCACATCTCTGCCTGAATTGCTGGGGGGACAGCAGAGATCTAAGTAAACCCGGTCTCATTGGGTTCATTCTGTAACCACAGAAATATGCATTTCCTTCCTATTGTGTCTCAATGTCACCACCACACAAAAGTCCTTGAAGCAACTTTGCATTCAAGAGTTCCCACCCAGACATTGAAATAAGTGACCATATCACAAGAATTCAGCTTTTGGGTGGGCAGAGGAAACACCTCTGAGCCCTCACAGAAAGCAACATGAACTGCTCCTGCCACATTCTTGAGCTGGGAAATGGGACTGAACGTGTTAGGAAGTGGAGGCTATTTTACTTCTTTGCTTCAGCTGGAACACAAGTAAAAAGATTCAGCTTTGTGTCTGCCTCAAAAGCCTGAAATTCAGACTGAAAGCAACCAATTGCATGTCTGGACTGCTGCTGCACACATCACGGACCTGCTTCTGCCAGCACCCATACCAGAAACTGCAGCACACTCACTTCCCAGGAGGATCAGCAGCCCCAGGATGACACTTAAGCAAACAACAGTGTTTTGCTACTGACTTTGAGCTGAAAATACCTATGTTTTCTCACGTAACTGACTGACAGTTGGGGCAACACCATGGTGTTCTTTGACCACTGCAGTAATTAGGTCCAGTACCTTAAAAAGCATGTAATTTCTCACTAGATTGGCAGCTCCACACCTTTTGATGAGGAGGATATCCACATCTCTGCAAATCTTACTCAGAATCTTGGACTTCAGGCTGTAGATGTGGAAAATCTTGCCAAATCAAAATCACATCCTGAAAGTATTCTAAGTTGGTGTCCCTCAAGCTTCTTGCTAGAAAAACCAACCTGCAAGCATAAATACACCAGCTCTGCCCCAATTAGGTCAGTGACTTCAACAAAACTAGTAACATTACCCAAAATGCATGCTAAATATATGGTATAAATATACAAGTATGGACTGTGCTGTGCCTTTGCTTCAAGTCCTACAAAAATGGCAATTTTCTAAGCATTACAAATATACTTTCAAGCAGCTCTAGGCTCCAGTACTCACCACTATGGTCTAAGCACCAGTGTTGTCTCTTAGTTATTTAAATAACCCTTGTTCCTGAAGCATTAATGTCCTCAGAATCTACCACACTTTTTTTGGCTGGGGAACGGAGGCACAGATTTGTCCAAGGCCATGTAAAAAGATATTAATAGTGGAAATTTATGTCATGGCCAACATCTGGTGTAGATTATTTACAAATAAGTTGGCTCTCTCAAAAAAGTAATCGTTTTTAGGTTTGTTTACAAAGTTGCTGCATGTTGTTTCCACTATTTTATTAAGAGCACATGGAGCCATGCTTCCAACCAGCAGCCTTAAAAATAGACTCAGATTCACGGTGGATGAAATTCAAGCTTTGGTTTTGATAAGCATCCAGAAGTTAGGATTAGCCAAACTTCTTTGGTCAGCCAAGAATTTAGAGTAAGACATTTATTATGGAAAGCTGAAGTACGAGAAACCTGAAGAGAAGTAAGAAATAGTCTAACAGACAAGTTCATGCACCATGTAAAGGTGGGATGGGCTGCCCAGGCTTGACATACAGGACACATTGCAGGAGTGACATGAAATCCGCAGCTACACATGCTGGAGTTAGAATGGAGCTCAGCATCCAGGTCGATGTAAAGGGATATGAATGGTTTCTTTGGGAAGCTGTCCTTGATAGGAACTCCAGTTCCCATGGACCGATGGCAGGCCTTGGTCAGCCTTTATACACTGTTGCATGTAAGACCTGATGTCTGCGCATGGCCACCATGGACAGAGTGTAATGACTACACTGAGCAAACTCTTGGCTTGCTGAAATAAGCATCAGCACCGCTGACAGCATCACATCAATCATAAAAGTCATCCATTTGGACACAAGACTTTTGTACACATGAACTGAACAGTATGTTACTGATATCTTGCCACCAAAAGGCAGGAGAAAGCATGAAAAACATCTAAAGCAGTTTGATCTGAAGAATTCAAAGAAGGTCAAGAGTGCTTTAAGTGTGCTTCATTAGAGACCAGCTGTGAACCGGTTTGCCTGAATGAAGATTTACATCTGGTAATAATGACACCTTCTGATGACAGCTGGAACAAAATGGTCTCTAGAAGCCCTCAAAATGGGTTGAATAAGAACACCCTGGAAGTAGCAAAAATGCCGTGCCCTAAATTAAAAAGTCACTATGAGCCTAAAGGAAGAAATGTGGTTAGTGGCTGGCTGCTCATCCCTACTTTGATGGCTTATCTTCACTTATAGCTCATCAGAGAAGCTTTTCTTTCCTCTTGCAGCCAGGAGTATGGCAGCAGTCTCCGATAGGTTCAGATGAGCAGCTGCCAGGTTTTCCCAGCTGCAGCAGATCCCATTTACCTCATCCACAATGGGAGCGTACAATGGAACACCAGCCAGGGCAGACAAGGATTTATCTTTTATACCAGCACTGTTTTCCCTGTGAAATAGCCTAGTTTGTGGATATGCCAGGAGGAGCTAAAAAGCTATTAGCCTACCAAGGAGTGATGTCTGAGATGTCTGGCTCTTTGTTTCACTTCTGTTGTTCACTGCTTACACTGGGTTAAGTTGCATATTGTCATCTGAAGACACTGGTGAGGTTACAGAAGGAAAAAGCACACCCAGTTTTTAGGAATTCATCAAAGATTAAAAGGATGAGAGCACACTGAAAAATAGAGCTCTAGCCACATGGAATCTGCCAAAACCCAGATTCTACAGGATCATAGCCGGAGAGCTTTCTGGGCATGAATGTGTGAACTTCACACAATTGCATTGACTGGACAATTGTGTTTTGATTTTCCATTTGATTTTTAAACAGACAGCAAAGGTAAGATGGACAAATACTGACTTAGAAGGCAGATAAAACATTGCTTAACATAAACCTCATTGTTTGAGATTTCTGGAGAAGACATTACCTTCTTGTCTGCACATAGAATCATAGAATAGTTTGGGTTGGAAAGGACCTTAAGATCATCCAGTTCCAACCCCTCTGCCATGGGCAGG
>WYDI02026113.1:0-22433 GCA_009867235.2 Psittacus erithacus
AGGTTGGACACAGGGGCTTGGAGCAAGCTGCTCGAGTGGAAGGTGTCCCTGCCCATGGCAGGGGTTGGAGCTGGATGAGATTCAAGGTCCCTTCCAACCCAAACCAGTCTCTGATGGACGTCTGCAGACAAGTTCAGGGGGCTGGTGGAGGGAGGCTTTGTAAAAGAGGTCAAGGAAGGAAATCTCTATCCAATTTCATCTGTGACCATGCACTTAGGGCTGCCTCAGCCCGCAACCAGCTGCTCTCTGCTCAAATATCAGAGCCTGAACAGTGCTTCTTCAGCACTGATTTTTGAGCATGGTGGTTGTTTCTCTATGACAGAGATGAGGGAAGGGGTGGGGAACCTCATCTGCTCTCCATTTAGTCTCACAAAAGCCACATTTGTGCATGAAAAGGAGGAAGAGGGTTGCAAACCTGTGCCTCCATCCTCTCTGAGGTCTGGCTGGCAGCAACCACTGGGTTTGAATTTGTGCAGCTCTCAGGAGGAAGGAGCGTACCAGCCCTCAGCATTCAGATGGGAGATCAAGTCCCTGTTCCTTGCCTCAGTCTCCCCAGCTGCAGACAGCAACCATGGCCTCATAAGGCTATGAGAAAACTCCAGTGGTTAAAACATCTGCAAAAGCAAGGCCTAAAGATGCACAACTTTGGGTAACATCTCCTCAGGGGTTCTCCAGTGTTGGAAAGGCTTAGAGAGCTTTGGGTGGTGGGTGCTATGCTCTGCATCCCTCTGCTCCAGGGGGGTCCTACTGTTGCTGTTGTCCCTGCTCCGAGAGTCTGCTCAGTGCAGTAGAAGTGGATCTAGCATTTTGGTCCATGCATCCAAAGTGCCTCTGTGGGTCTAGGGAGATGTGTGAGGCTTGAGGAAGACTGGGTCCTTTACTACCCTAAAACCACTTTGTATTTTCCTTTATGGTGGTGGAAGGCAACGAGTCCTGGCTGGAGGCCGCAGGATGGTGACATTTATTCCAGCTACTCTGCCAGCCCCTCCAGTGTGTGCTTTAGCCACTGAACGGAGGAATGAGTTTTCCTTTCAGGAAAACAGTGCTTCAAACCAGAGCTGCTTTACAGGCAGCCAGAGCCGTCTGCAGAGCGCTGCAGCGAGACCCCACTGATCTCCCAAACCTGGAACGAATCTGGTTTACACAAACCTCCAGAACGGCTCCAATTAATCAGGTGTCCCAAGAAATTCCTTCTCCCTGAAGAGTCTTTGTATTCTAGACAGAGAGACAGACATTTCCTCCCCTGGGGAGGCCAATGGGGTGTCAATACTGCATGCTACCGATGACACTGGTGCTACAGGCTGAGAAATGCAGTTGCTGACAGCCATGTGAAGTGGGGAAGGTTGTGGCAATGCTGTAGGAAGTTCATAGCAGTGATTCATCCTGGGAGGGAATATCTGATCCCAATGTGAAATGGTCTTTCCTTTTCCCCAGGTTCAGCCTCTCAGCAGCTCGGGAGCTTGACTTGAGAACCTGGCGTGATTAATTCGTGTTATAACCAGGCCTTTCTGTGCATCACAGGAATAAAAGCACCTTCAGAAATCTTCACTCCTTGACCTCTCATATGGCTTTTGGCTGAAGAAGGAACCAGGTTGGCCAGCTGAGGGGCGGGTTTTAGCGGCGTTGTGTTGGAAGATGTACCCCAGCATCACAATTGGGAAGAGCTTGTGTGGAGAATGGGCTGGATGGCTTCAGCAGAACAGAATCAGTTTACCTGCTGTCAGTCACAGAGCTGCACCACAGGGAGCCGCTGGCATGGCAGGAATAACAGAGGGGAAAGGACTGGGATAAGGATGAAGTAATGCTTCTGGGGAGATGCAGCAGGACTGAAGCCGAGACAGGATGGAGGTGGGCACAGGGTCCTCACAGACCCTGATAGCAAGCGTCTGATTGGTTTCTGCATTTACTTTTCCACCCGCATCAGTGCAAAGGGCTGCGAATGCTCCCCTGAGGGGTGGAGCTGGCAGACCTTGCTGGAAAAGAGCTGAGAAAGAGGCTGGGAGGCACTGAGGAAGGAGGGTGTTGGTCTTCAGTCCTGGCACAGAGCATCCATGTTGGATGGAACTCACGCAAAGCTTGTGGGGAGTGAATAAGGAGTAGGTAAACCTCAGATCTCAGTTGCTTTATCTTGCTGCTCTGTTTCCTACATACCTCTGGGTGTAGCAGCATCCCCTTGCTCTGAGCAGGCTGGTCCTGAGTGGTTTTAATCTGTTGCTGGGCACAGAATTCGAGAAGGAGAAGTACTTTTGAGACCTTGGATGTGACAGATCTTCCGGAACACAGGATGGATGCCCAGTGCCTCTGGTGCCTCCAGGAGCGGCTCTGGCTGTGCCTGTGGTCCTGGTTCCCCTCTGAGAAGCACATCCTAAGCCACAGGGGCTCTTTAATCTGCACTGAGCTGGCCTTGATTGATCTTGCCTATGCCTCAGGGTCACCTGTGTCATACAGGGAGGAGAGGAGACCAGGGGATGAGGAGATCAGGGGACCTGGCTCTGGGGATACTGGGACTTTGGTGGGATGATGGGGAGGAGGGATTACTGGGGCAGGCACAGATGTGCACTGCAGATGTACATGCTGCCTCGCTGTGGGGTGCTGGGCAGGGATGTGGCCCTTTTTCCTCTGCCCCACGTCTCCATGCTGTGGGAAGGAGACAAAAGGAAGGACATGGGTGAGCACAGGGGGAGCAGGATGGTGCCAGCAAGTGCATGAGATGAGGCTGCGTGTCTGCTGAGGAACAGGCCCCAGGCAAAGTGTATGGATGAGGCAAGGCAGCCGCCATCTCTCTGCCTGGGGGGAAGCTCAGCCTCTCCTAAGCACAGCCAGATGGTTTGGGGCCGGGAGCTGGTGCTTTCTCCCATGGGGAGGTGTTTTTGCTGGAAGGACTGTCGTGGCCGCCACGGGCTGATGCTTGTTGTTATGACAACAGGAGGAGGCTGCAGTGTGCGAGGACGAGAGGAAGGAAAAGGGATGGTGGGGGAGAAGGTCTTAGCCAGCAAGGGGTCAGGCAGAGGCAAGGGGTTAGCATGCACAGTGCGGGGATGGAGGACACCCCCAGGGATGCAGCCATCATGGGGCATCAGGAAGGGTTGAGTTTGTGCCTTCTCCCATGGCTCATGGTACTGTTGTGCACAAGAAGGATGCGGACATGCCTGTGATGCTGCATGCCAGCAGCCTAACCCCCACCAGCATCATTCATATAGATGGTGGGACCTGTGCAGTGGCCAGAAACTGGGAAAATAATGCCTGATATAACAGAGTGTGCTGATGGTTGCAGCAGATCACTCCTGGGGAGCCCTGGCAGGCGAAGCATGACTTCACCTCCTCACAGACAGCTCTTGGATGCTTAGCAAGACAAATAAAATATTACCTCATACTAAATGCTGTGTCCTGCTGGAGTCACCAGTGCCTCCTCCCAGCCTCTCCTGCCCAAAACAGGGTCAGCACAAGATGCAGGATGCCCTCGGGTTAAGTTCACAGAGTCAGCCTGTGCTTCTCATTTTGAACAGGTGCCCCATAACATGCATGCATCTGTAAAGCCACAGCTCCCTCACCCAGATGATGAAGTGAAAACCTTGGCTCTCCTCAATAGAAAGATGCAAACAACTGCATCCTCTGGGTTATGGTGGAAAACTCAGAACTGTGGCCCCCTTTGTGTTTGCCAGGAGGGATTAACACCCATGAGAGATTCATGACACTGTCACTGTCTTCCTGGTCACATTCCTTAGGAATGTGGGCCTGACTGTCCTAAAGGGAGCATAAGCAAAGTTTTCAAGACCAGACCAGATAAAGGCCAGAATAACCTGGTCTGACCTCCTAAGCTGGACCTGCTCTCAACTCCCTTTCAACCTCAATTATTCTATGGTCCTAAGGATGTCCATCAATGTATGAGGAATGGGCTGTAGCCTTCCAGCTGCTCAGAAGCTATGGTGAAGGCAACACCAGCCAGACATTGCTTCAGCACCCTTGTGCTCAGGAGCTGGGGGGTCTGCGGATAAACCATATCCAACTGCCACTGCTACAGTGTGGAAAAGACAGGACTTGCCCTAATGGCACACCTTTAACCAGGCAACCAGCATCCCGGCTGCTGCCTGACGTTCAGCTCCAGCAGGCAGGAGGCAGGTGTGGGGAGAAGAGGAGATAAGGGTTACAGGGAAGGGAAATCAGAGATGCATGAGGAAGAGGATCATCCAGGATGGATGGATGGAGGGATGGGGGAAGCCTCCAAAGTGTTGCTGAGTGGTAGAGTACAACTTCTTGAGGTGGACTTGCATGTGAGCATCCCGGTTGATCCTCCTCTGGGACAGATAGAACAGAAAGTCTCCTCCCAGCTCATTTTCGCTGCCTTCCTGACTCTTGGTGAATGTCTGTGTAGTTATCACTCACTTTCTGAACTCCTCCTTCAGAAACAACCCCCTCTCATGCAGCAGCAGGACTCGGTCCTTTCAATTCTTCTCTCTCAACCCAGCAAACAGCATGAGACTCACAGGCTGCTCACAGCAGAAAAAGTAATGGCTATTGCTGACAGCAAACCTCTCTTCCTGGGGTTTAGACATCTGACTGGAGACCTAATAAGCCCTGAATTGGTGTGTGATTTAATGAGTGGAACTTCAACACTGCTGTTTCAACACCCAATTCACTCATCTGGACTAATAACTGCAATGGGTGGCAGGGTTTTTTCTTCCTTTCTAGCACTTTATTATTTACTCAGTTGCTTTACAGCTCCTAACGTAATAAGTGTAATAACCCAGGGGTACTGCTTCAGGAAGGAGGAGAAACTGTGAAATCCTACAGTCTCTCCTATGAACTGCTTTGTTGGACACTGGAGGTCCTGCTATAACATTGTAAGCCCTTTATGCCATTGGTAAGTAAGGGATCTGGAGCGCTGTGCAGCATCAGAAACTCTCCTCTCTCTCTGCCTCCCCATCCAGGGATGTGCATGAGGGAGCAATGACCTTATCCTAGCCCCATTTCTTCCTGTGGGTTTAAGTTATGGCCACAAACCCCACTCTGCCTTCCAGCAAGGCTGAGCCGTAAATCCCAGTGGGCAACTTTTAGGTCCAGAGGGCTTTTTGCTGGGGGATAATCAAGGGCAGAAGTTTCCAGGATCCTTCCAGGGCCGTGCAGACAGCTCTGGGTGAGAAGCAGGGAGCCCAAAGCACATTAAGGCTCTTAATCTCCATCTGCCCAGCAAGCAGGATGTCTTTCTGCCCTTGCACTGCACTGACAGCTTCTGTGCTGCTGGTTCATCAAGAATTACCCATTTGCTCTTTTGCTGGTTCCATCCCACCTGAAGCACCCTTCAGGTCATGCAGCTCATTGGGTCTCCTTGGGTATTTCTCAGCTCTATCAGCTGGGAGAAATCAGAGCTGAGCTGTCTCCCATAGATGATCCTCTTCAGGTGTGAGCTCTCTCAGAGCGGCTGCATTCAGCCATGCTGGAAGCACAATCCTCCGTGTTTGTAATGAGCACCATCCTTCCCCTTCCACATTTCTCATCCCTGGGTTTCAAAGCACTTTTGCAGACATTAAAGAGCTGTTCCTCAGAACCCTGGAGGCTTCAGCTAAACTGAGCTTGCTCTGAAACGTTCCTGCTGTTGCTGTGATACCAGGGAGAGCTCGCTCCAGCCTCTAGCCCTTTTATTACAGCCTCAACTAGCTCAGAGGTTAGGTCATTTTACAGATAAAGACCCAAGCCAGAGATGTGACTCTGCTCGGATCTTACCGTTACCACTGGCAGGACAGCGGATGCTGCTTGGGATTCATCATCTCATTAGGCAAACTCACATCCTCGTTTTGAGCACTTAAACCATTCTTCCCTCCCCTTCCCGGACTTATTCATCCTTTGGGCACTGGCCGTGCTCTTTGCAAATGTGCAGTGTTGAAAGTATTATGGTGCTCTGTAGCTTGTCCATTCATCAGGCAGCTCTGCAGAAGGGGAAAATCCTAATAAACCTGCAGTAGGTTCCCCTGCTGCTGATTAACATTTGATCTATTTTCCTTTGGTTTTAAATGGGAAAATAGCAGTGATCCTCGCTTGTGCTCCAAAAAGCCACATTCCTGGCTCATGAGCTATTCCCAAAAGACAGCTCTGAGAGCATCCAAGGCAAGAAGGCAGCTCGGTTTTCCTGCCTGCACAATGAAAAGGGGCTGCGTTTCCCATTTTGGGCTGCTGAGAATTGAAGCCAGCAAAACTTGCAGCCAGACCTTGATTTTAGAGGTGGGCAGGCAGGGACCTGCCTGGGCTCCAGGCCACGGGGCTGGGCTGAGCTGGGTAGCAGTGCAAGCTATCGCCAGTCCTGGGGCTCATAGAGGGGCCCACGTTGGGGCTCCAGACACAGCAGAAGCTTCACTCATAGCCCGCTCTGCATGGGGAAGGAGAGAGGCTTTGATGATCTGCATTGGCATGGAGGGGTGTGAAGGGCTGAGCTGTCGGTGTTACATCTGCTCAAGGAAAAAGCACAGTGCAGAGGGGACTAGGCTAAGCCCATGCACATGCACGTGGCACATGCTGCAGGCCTAGTTATGGTCGCAATGCACCAGCCTCGAGCTGTGCTTCAGCAAGGGATGCCTGGAACTAATGTGTGCAGACGGAAAGTCCTGAGCGTGGTGTCAGGGTGAACTGGAATAGTGTGGGGCTCTGCACCCCTCTGGGGTCTGTAGGCACCATGGTGAGATCTGGGTTCACCATTTGTAAGTCCCAGACATCCTAAGAAAGAGACCCCCAACCCTGTCCTGCAGCTGGATATCCCAACTGGGTCCCCACAAACCTTTCATCAGGTGGCAGCCTGACATTGCTGGCCAGGCTGGAGTCACTCCAGATGGCTGCCCATGGTGATGTGCCATGTCCCAGTCAGCAGTGGCACTCAGGCAGAAGGAATCTGCATTTGGATTTCTCAGGCTGGGACCCACTGAGATCTGGGCTCCTGCCGCAGACTTCCCTCATTCTCTTCATTCTCCTCTTTGCTTGACTAAAGATGCTCATAGCCCTCTCCAAACACCCTCTATGGTCCTTGGACACTCAGTGCCAGACCTGGTGAGGTACCTGACCCACTCTCATCCCTGCTCCCACCTTCACCCAGCCCTTGAGCAGCATCACCTTAGCAATAAATTCCATTTTCCCACCTGCCCTGCTTGCAGAACAGCTAAAATCCAACCAGCTATGGCCATCAGGGACAGAGTTTGCAGCCTGCATGGAGATGGCTGTGTGTGCCCTCCAGCCTCATCATTGCTGCCTGTCTAATGGCTGGATGGTCTTACAGTGGTGATAAGGGAATAGGATTGCTGACAGATGGTATTAAAATGAGCCTGCAGGAGTGAAACATGAAAAGATGGGATTAGCAGGGATGTGAGGGCTTATGCCAATCCCAGCCCCTCTCCTCACACCCGCATCGGGCAGGTATATTCAGCAAAGATTTCTCTTTAAGAGAAATTAATGACTTTTCTCCAGCACTCCTGTCTCTCTAATGAAATTGCCTCAGGAGCTGTCAGTCAAACCCTGCGAGTCACAGTCCTGCTGCCAAGCATTTGGCCAAGTGAGCATTTTGTGCTCGTGATGCTTGGGAAGGAGCCAGAATCACCGTCAGCCCCCACGGGGGTGGCACTGGGAACAGGGCTCTCTGGAGGTGTCCCCATGGCTCAGCAGTGGGGCTGCGAGCAGGGCCATGATGAAGAACATCACCCTGGAGAAGAAAAGACCCTCATGGGCTTGGCTGCACCTGAAGGCATCCCTAAGCCTGGCATGCACAGAAGGAAAGGGATGGAGGCCAAACAGAAGAAAGGATTAGGTCTTGGGTCTCACTGTAGCCCAGGCCACATCTTCATGAAGATGACCTGGTGGGGTCTGGTTCTCCTGCCCTTATTCACAGCCCTGGCACTGTGCTATGGACTCAGGAAGCCCCCCGACCTTCTCCTCATTGATAAATATGTTCCTTCAAGGCAAACAGGACCTTTTACAGCTCCTTTAGCCCAGCAGTGACCCCCAGCTGTGCCCAGCCTCGTCTTCCTCTGGTCATATCAGAGGGTCAGGCTGGAAGCTGGGGAACAGGAGGGGGAAGATGCCCCTTTCTGCTGCCTCTGTCCTATAGCCACACCATAGGGCAGCTCCCTGGCATGCGCTATCGATCACAGGGTCAAAGCAAGTTTCCTGTTGCTCTAACACAAAGCTGTTTGATGCTGGTTACACTACAGGGAAGATCACTGTGCACGAAACACCCTTTGCAGCATCCTTAGCTACATCAGGGGAAGCAGATCCCCCAAATGATTGACAGGGAGACAAACATGCTGGGATGTAAGGTCAGAGGCAGAGACAAGGCTTTGGCACAGAGCAGGGATGCTCAGGACCATGCTGGTGGGGGGCATGAAGCGCACCAGCTCCCCGCGTTGCGTCAGCCGCAGCCGGCAGCCAGCGCCGGCTTGGCACAGTTGGGAGGTGAATTATGCGCGTCCACGGAGTGCCATCTAGTGGGGCTTTGTTTTATCATCCATATTCCCGTCAAAAAGCCGCGTTTCCTTAAAACACAGCGCTGTGCATAGGTTCGATGCGTATGGGAGAGGAGAAAGCAAACCTAATGAATGCAAATCTTCCCCATCGCACATTCTCCCAGCAGCTCCTTTCCAACTGTGCTTCTGCATCTCCCTTCCTTGCATAATGTCTGCATATGCCTGGCATGCTCTCAATCTTGATTTAGAGTGGAAGCTCCTTAAGGAAAATCCAGTGTGTTTTCACTTGTATTTAAAGGGCCCTGTAAGTCAGTGGTACTACAGGGTGGACAAGTACTGTAAGATCTAGATCCTTTTGTGAGAGACCCTACAGAAATGACTCCATCCTCTCTAAACCTATTAGTACATATACACATGCATGTAAGTGTCTGACTACTTGTGACAGAGGGAGGGAAAGAAAGCAAGAGTGTGTGTGTGTGTGTTTGCACTTGCTGAAGTTCAGATTTGATTTCTTTGGAAGCACAAAGTGTGTCACTGCAAGTACAGGTGTGTGTGGGTGCCTCCCAAGGCACAGACATGGCTTTCTCCAAGGATCGTATGTACGTTTTTCCATGCAGGTGGCACTAACCTTAAATGCACTGGAGAATTTGGCTCCTTGCAGCCTGTCTATGCTCTGCACTGCCTGTCTCTCCATCAACACCAAGAGCCCTGCACCTGATCCTTGTGCTCATGGTTGTTCCACCCTGGAGTTGTTGGAAGGGTGGCTGTGAAAATCTCTCTCAAGTGCTTTTATAGCCTGATGGTGTCATCAGAAGTTCCCAGAAGTCATGGGAGATGCTGGGTGAAACTGAGAGAAACTGGAAGCCACAAGTCTGAAAGTAGGAGACCAACAACAGAAACAAGGGGAGACCAATGATAAATGAATTAGAGCTAGAAAGGGCCACTGCTGTGCTAAGGAACAGGTTCAAAGCTGCAGGAAACAGCCCTTTGGAGCCCATGTAAGCTGTGATCAGGATCTAACTGGAGTCCCATCTGTTCCTTAATCATGCACATCCTCCCAGTCCTTCTCACCCAGCAATTGGTCTGACACCAGCTCTGGAGGCTGCTGTTCTCTTCTGGCTGCTACGGAGAACCTGGAAGATGCTCTATCAAAGAAATGCTGAAGTGATGCAAGGGATGCAGCTGCCAGGGGTTGATCAGCCCCCTGACCAGTGATGAACGATGCTCTCTACATCTGAGTGACCACTTAATCAGTTCACCCTGTACCAGGAACATAATGCAATACTTTCGTGAAACAAAATCTCACAGAGCAGTGGGGAGAGGCTTCAGCTGCTGAGACATCCTTATGTTTGAAACCTAGTTATTTTTGCGGTAGAATATGGATGGGAATGCCATTGGAGCCACACTCTGTTTGTGCATTAAATAGAAAGTAGGACATTGTGTTCTAATCACTGTATGTGCATGTTCTAAATAGACGTATCATCACACACATATGGTATAGATACATCTATATATACTACATACATATCACACACAGACACACACAGGTATATACATATATATAAAGTATCATTTCTGATATTTTAACGATATATAACAGAATAACTGCTAGACTGAATTACTCTGCCTGCTCTAGAAATACGGGGGATGGCTGATATATTCTGGCTGTGAAGAGATGTAAGAATTGGCAGAAACGATGCTTCCCCTTCCACCTTTTATTTGTTCTTATAGTCTGGTCTGCTGAAGTCTTCAAAATCAATTAAAAATCAGTTTATCAAAGTCTGGTGTTGAAAACTGGCCCTAAATTCACATTTTCTTCTAAAATACAATAACAGTGGGGCTGCCAGAGAAGTGTTGTCTGCTACCTTTTGTGGGCCCAGTGACTCTCTCTGTCAGAGGTCAGCCCTAGAGAGCATTAATCATATTTTACGCATTCCTCACTCAAACCACCATCCAAAAATTACTTGTCTGAGGAAGATCCGACTAAAGCCCTTAGAAAATGACAATGAAACATGAGAGATACCTAGGTATATCCCTAGCACACTTCTCATTGGGATATCTGAAGACTACCCCTGTCTGCATCATCACTACACCCACAACTGCCTGCCCACAGCATCAGACCCAAGGTATGGCTGTGTGGCATCAGGGGCTGCCCATGGGGTAGCTTGGTCATGCTTTGGGGGGTTGATCCAGGTCAACATGAGCTGTCTCCTCTGTGCCATTTCTCTGTTCCACCCTCTACCCACGATGGCCCCACACAAAGGAAAGAGAGAATGGAATCTCAAACCCAGCTGGAGGTTTGGATTCCCAAGTGGAATCGTTGGGCTTGGAAACATTTAGCTTGGCTCTGGGTTTTGTCTTCATACTTTTGGCTGCAGTGGTCCCTTTTCTTTGCTGTAATTAAACTTCTGATAGTCTTGGTGCCTGGAGGAGCCTCACTGTGAAAAGTCTCCGTGGTTATTCACTGCATCAGCCTGTCGCTCCACTCAGGCAATTGCTGTTCCTGTTTCCCTTGTAGTGGAAGAAAAGAGCAGTTGTTTCATTTATTCCAAGTGAGTTCCCCTTCTCAATGAGGCTGATGATAATGACACCATGGACCAGGGGAGCACAGCCACATACTGCAGGTACGAGTCACCACCAGCCTATGACCAGAACTGCTTTGGGATGGGCCAGCAACATCTTTAAAGGTCTTCACCTGAAATTAGAAATGATTCTGCCTGTTCTTAACATTCCATCCAGGAGCAATTGGTCAGTGGGATGCCATAATCCAATGGACAATATTCCGGCCATTGGGATTAAGGACTTCATGGTGTACTCCGTCCATGGCGGACCCACAGCCACTGTCATGCTCCACCATCGCTTCTCCAGGAGAGCTGGGCTTGCTGGTGGGGTTTGCATGTGAGGCTGGCTCAGGCTGTTGGGCACATGCCATAACCCGACACGGTGTTTATCTAAAACATATTCCAACTTGAACCAGTGTGCTCTCAAGAGACCTTGGCCACAGCCAATATGGAAGCAGTGAAGGGGCCCCACTGGGAATTTGGCCCAAACAAAAGAGTCAAAGTTGTTGGTGGCAATCCAAGAATTTTAATGGATTCTGCCAACACACACACCCCCTCAGCACTCAAAGGGGCTTGGTGCTGGCCCACGTGCATGAAATCATGCCCTGAGGGCCTGCTAATGCTGTGAACTGTTGGCATGCTCAGCACCCTGCACAGCAGCTTAGATGGGAACATGGTGGAGGGGTCCAGCTTGGTGCCAGCTGCCAGCATCTGTGCCCATGGGGAGACCATGTACACAGTAGAGCATCCAGATGGGATCTGCAGAGCAGGGACACGTTGGCTATGTGTGAGTGGTTGTTCCCTGGATCAAATGGTTGGGGAAAGCTGCTCCCAGACCTACAGAGAAAGAATTCATCAGAGGTGGCTAATTAACATCTATGGTCATTTTATACCAGCATCCTCATGACCTTGTGAGCGCAAGAGAGTGGTGCAGATTGTGTGTGCAACAGGGACCTGGTACTCGAACTCAGCATAAGAAAGCTTTGCAGCCATTTTGCATTGGCACAGACGACCCAGCTGAGCCCTCAGGATACCTCTCCTCATTGAGGTGGCGATGATGGAGTGGGGCACTGGGCCCAGATTCACCATCTCTGATCAACTTCCTTGACTCGTCCCTGCTCCATGATGGGAGGCTCCAGCTGCTGCTGCACTTGCTGCCCCCCAAAAAGCACAGGAAGAAAGTACCCTCATCTGAGGGCTGCTTGGTTGAGGGAATGGAGCAGCTCAGAGGGAAAATAGATCTTGCTGATCTGTATAGAGTGGGGATGTTTATACTGGGTTAGCATAAGCAGGCTCTGTGCACAGGATGCTTTTCTCCAGTCTCCCGAGACAGCTGGGATGTGGTGAGCTCGATGGCGCTGTTTGAACAGCCTTTGTCAGGTTGCTTCTGGTGCCAGTCCAGAACACAGAGAAATGAAAAAGAACAGGAAAATGAACCCGCCTTCTGAAAAAGCCTGGATTGATTGATTGGCTTTTGCTTGACAGGGGACACAAGAAGAAGTTTCACTGCTTCCCTCCAGTGCAATTTTGCTGGTCTCCCACTGCTTCTCTTCTTGCACACAACTCACTTCTGGGCCAGATGGATGGAAACAGCTCAGAAGCTGCCCTGCTTTCCATAGAGGATTGACTGGAGCTCTGCTCCTTGTCCTGAGGCTGTGATAGCTCAGAGTGCCAATGCTTCAGGTAGCTCCTAACAGGAGAGTGGAGCCTGTAGCTCTGGCACGTTGAAGCCGTGTGGTATTGAAGCCTCTTTTAGACTTACATCACCACGATAGAGCAAGCAAACAAAATGCATGTAATCAAGAGAGGCGAACGTGACAAGAGCGATAACTCACATGCCACTCTGCTTGCTCACCCAGAGTAAGTTAGGCAGAAGCTATATATAGAAGCGAGATTGCTAATAACTGGCACGGGAAAGCCTTCAGCGTCTCCATTCAGTTCATTTACACCTCCCACAAAGAAGACAAAGAGAGCCTCTTTGAAGGAATGCCAACCTGCTGCCATCTGAATCAGTCACTCTCAGCCACAGCCTCTGGTGCAGCCTTCACTACCCGATGTCATGCACGTCCAGGGCTGGAGTCACAGCTCAGTTAACTCCAGGCAAACTGCTAAACCAAGGTCATGGTAGTGCTGCTAAAACCAGCATCTGGCCTCTCCATCCCTCCACCATTATCGAGACCCCCAAATCCTTTGGCTCAGTGAGAAGCTTTTATGGGAGAAGATGATTTGCCTTTGAGTTTAGAACTCACTTTGCTGGTCAGCCTTCACAGGCTCCTTAGTAAAGGTGACCAGCAGTGAATTAACCCCAGCAATCAGCTGCACATTAACTGAATCATAGAGTGGTTTGGATTGGAAGAGACCTTGAAGCTCATCCAGTTCCAACCCCCTGCCACGGGCAAGTACACCTTCCACTAGAGCAGCTTGCTCCAAGCCCCATCCAACCTGGCCTTGAGCACTGTAGGGATGGCGCATGAAATGATGTCAAAAAAGGGGACCTGTTTGAAGCATCTGGACATTTTTTGCATGGCAGTATTTTCTTTGCTGTATAAGTAGTGTATGTTATAATAGCTTTCTGCAGTTGATTGGTAGTAAATGAATGTCTGAGATGTAAGAATAAGTTTTACCCATACATCATCCTCTATGGGACCTCTGAAACTGTCAGTGCAAGGCTCAGGCTGGGTATTAGGTCAGGTATGGCAAAGGCTTGACACCTTTCTGCCAATGTGTTATTCCAGGTTCTTTGTTGCTGGGGCAGGAAAGCTTAGCTGAAGATGTACAACCAGCCTGTGACAGCCACAATGTGTGCTGCAATGGTGACAGGCAAAGCAAGCTGAGGTGCCCTGATTACAGAGCAAGCAGTCAGATGTGAATTATTTTTGATCCTTAAGAACAAAGCTGGGATTAAACCTGGAGGCATAAAACTGACAGGTCCATCCTGACAGCGCTGCTTGAAAGGCAACAAGGAGGGAAGTGTGAGGTATCTCCTGGTCCTGTGCCTAATAGGAAGGCAATTAATATTGGATCAGTGCTGGGCGCACGTGTCCTGGTGATTTTGGACAGGACTTGAACTGTGAAGTTACTTGAGGCTGTATGCAGTTTGCCTAATTCAGGCGTCAAGTTCAAGTGCTACCCTCTGGAAATTCCCCATGCTTTGCCTCATGGACAGTCAGGAGAGACAGATGGCCTCGAGTAACCGTGTCAGTCAGAAGGGAGGCCAATGACTTAGATGACATGCAGAAAATCAGCCAAGCCACCTTATTTTGCCATTTCTCTGTGGACAACACATTGCCCAAGTGATTCCAGATGTGTCCCACTCCCCACTGAGAATATAGGGATGCTACTGGAAATGGCAGTTGTCTTTGTCAGCTAGGAGTCAGCCTTGCTCCTGTTTGAAGGTGGCCGGTGCCTGCCACATCCCCCATCATCAGGATGAACTGTGCTCCCTCTCAAAACCCTCTGCCTTGTTTGCAGACATGGCCATAACTTCTGTGAGGTGCTGATTTAGGGAATGGTTTATGGTGCCAGCCCCTGTACAGGTGAGAGGAGCTGCCGACGGTGATGGATTGAGGTGATGAGGGCAATGCTGGAGAGAAGGAAGTGCTGATGGAGAGAAAACTGAAATCTGTCCAGGGACTAACAAAGGTGTGAGGCTGGAGCCACTCCAAGGAGCCGAGGGAGAGGCCACTGGGTTGAACGTTGTTTTCTCTGACCCTTTGCCAATACATTTCCCAGATTGTGACGGATGATTTGGGGTTTCAGTTGCAGTGTGCACTTCTGCTCTCTCTGGTCCCTCACACTTCCCCACCTCGCTGACCGAACTGAGGAGAGCAGTTGCTGATCAATATCTTGGCCAGGCAGCTCACCTGAAGAACAAAGGGTGACCACATTCCAGGGAATGACAACTGTCCAAACAGCAGGCTGCAAATAGGAGCAAAGGAAACATTGGACATGCATTTATGAGACCCCCAGTGGGCTTCTGCCTCCTTCGAGCATCTCCTGGGGGCTGATGCTTATCTTCCTGAGATTCCTTCAGCTATAGCTGCTGTTCTGAGCTTCTCATGACCTCAGGCATTAATGAGGCTTGGACTCAAGCAGGTCCCATTTATCAGCCTCCAAAGAATTCCCCCCTACTGTAATTCAATGAGCTGAGGAGAAGCGGCATCTTGAGACAGATTCATACCCCACAGTTTGCATTCCAGTGGGCAGGGGAGACCTCACACGGTGCCCATGTGAGGCAGAAATACCTACAGGAACAGGGCTTTCATCTTGGGGTGATTGTTGGACATGTACAGAGCAACTGCTTGGGCCATGGCAAGAACACAAGCCCAGAAATGCTCTTACCCAGGTACAGGATTCATCCATGTGAGCATGTGCTTTTGAAAGCAGATGTCTATGTCCAGCCTTTGACTCAGTGGCGTGCAGGAAGAGCATTCAGATGATGGAGGCAGGTCAGAGGAAAGCTTGTCAGAGGCACATAAAGTCCTGCAGAGGCACTCACCAGATGTAGTGGCCTGTTCTCCTGCTCAAGGGGCAATGCCCAACCTAACTGACCTTCATATGCATTAATAACCGTAACTGCTGCTGGACAGGAATTCAGGGCCTGGAAACCTGCTCACCAAGGTAGAAGAGGCACAGCAAAGACAAACAGCAAAGGTGTTTTCTGCACATGGCGTTATCCACATTCACACTAGGGAATAAGAATCAGATTGAGATTTGCCACTCTGTAAAAGGCTGAAGCTGGACAGTGAGGATTAAAATGGTCCCCTCTGACATCAATAAATGGGAATGGAGGTCACCGTTCCCTTCCCCCTCCATTAAGCTTTTGCTGTGCATGATCATAAAGAGTTTATTGCTGCTTGTATTGCTTTTATGGTCCAGATCCTCATCTCCCAGGACCCAGAGTAAGATTCTTGCACATATTTTCACCTGAACAAGCCATCTACTAAGGAGCTGAAGCCACTGCCAGAGGTAGAAATGTTCACTGGCACCCATGTATGGGAAAATGAGCTGGGAGAAGGATGGTTTTGGCTATTCAAGGCTATGTAAGCGGATGTAGATTCACATATGGCTTCCAGGGGCAGGTGAGAATCTTAATGGCCATGTTAACACTGAGACTAGTCACAATTATCAAAGCTCGTTGTAGACAAACCCAATTAGGACATAAAGGCCCAGGCCCATCCCTGTTTGGTTTCATTTCCATTTGACATTCTCACCACCCTATCCTGTGCCCTGTAGTAAAGGACAGTTCTACCAGCCCCTTGCTGAAGCTGGGAGGATGAGCCACTCTCCAGCAGTGCTGTGACAGACCAGAGAGGTGAAATCAGTGCTCTGATTTCCTGGGCAACCTTTACTGATAACAGTAAGGATAACTGTGCACAAAAGCCAGGTATGTACATTCACAGACCTGAAAGCTCATTTTACAGGGGCGGCAGGGAACAGATTGTGGAGCAGCAGCTAGAAGTGATTAATTCCATTTTAGGAAACAACCTGATATGTTACTCATTCTTTGTGAGAATGGCAAACAAAACCTCTAAGTCAGGGTGATAACAACAGTGTCCTGCCTTTGAGCCTCCTGGGCACTCATTGCTGTAGGGACAAGACTTTTCATGTCCTTGTGTGCTGCCCATTGCACAGCAGCAGAGGCAAATCCTTCATGCAGTCACAGGCCTGTGTCTTCTGCAATCTGAGATCACCTTGGCCTTTGAGCAGGTATTGTGACTGTACAGTGCATTCACTTTCTTTATGAAGAACTCCAGGCTAGAGGAGTTGAGGATGTGGGTAAATTGGGGATCATGGTAATGAGGGAGGTCACAGCCCAGACCAGCCTATTTTCCTGTGCTCAGCAGACCCCTGGGAGTGATGCACAGGATTTCACATCCTCCCTTAGCAGTAAGATGGAAGCCCTGCTCATGGATCATTCCTTCATCTTGTCATCAAAAGCAGCATTATGTCAGACAGGTATAATTAGTTGAACCAAAGTCAGCTTCAAGTTCATTTCCATGCCTTCTTTGACATATGCCTCCATGCTACAACCCAACATCCAACAGCACACAGTGGTGCCAGATCATCTTCCTTCTACCTCCTTGTTACAGGGATACTGCAGGCTCCAGCACAGGCAGGTCAGTGATGGTATTTATGGTCTGTGACCTCAGACATTTAACCTCATTGTAACCTCAGACATTAAGGTGCTTGGCTACTACCACGAAGCTGAAGGGTTGAACACTGCTTAGAGAAGACATGAAATGAAGAGTGTGTCTCAGCTCTTGCTGTTCACTGACCATAGGGATGCAGGAAGTCTACAGGGAAATTCCTCTTCTCAAAGGTACTACTCTGTCCTTAAAGTAGATACCATTTATTTCAAATACAGGATAAGGGCTGCTTTTGGACAGGACTTTGTGAAGAGCTATTTTCCAGCTTTAGAAAGTAATTCAGAGGCCAAAGACTTGCTTAAGCACTTGGTGACCAGAAGGTGAATTCACATCTCTTTCATCCCTAACAGCAGATTACAACCTGGGTTAAAACTAAGGTGGCAAAAGGGTACAGCGTTTTTTGCTCCTCCTTCACACCTTATCTGCAGACTTTGCCCCTCAACAGCCTGTTTGCAAAATCCCACCTTCAGAGCCTTCCTCCTCCTCCTCCGAGCACGACATTGGTGCTGAGGGTCGCAGCTGAGCCCTTTCCTGCCTTTGCCTCACTGCTGGGCCCCTGTGAGCCGTGTTCAGGCAGCATGGCGGGGAATCCATGCACACAGGTGAATGCGACACTGCGGGTAATCAATTCTCTCAGTTGCACATTGTTTTCATTCCTTGCCTATGCGCGCTTCCCAAGGAGCTGATTATGTCACTCATTAACCTTCCAGACCTCTTGATTTTCTTTATTCAAAGAGCCGGCTTTTGTCAGGCCAGCACGTTCATATTTCGGCTGAGCTTCAGGAACAAAGAGTCCCCACTCATTCCTTTCTGCTTAGTCACACCCGAGTCACGTAGAAAGCTATTACCAAAATTGGTCCAGAACGGATGCCAACCGCAACGCGCCAGCCCAGCTGCGTGTGGTGGGATTTGCATATCAGCGAGCTGGGGAGAAGGCTCAGCACAGGCAGCTCTTACCACAGAAAGTGTTTTTGTTCATTTCAGTGAGTGAGTGTAAAGTCACAGCCTTTTCCAAAACAGTGCAGATAATCCTCCCATCTGGCCTGTCCTCCCAGAAGCTTTTATCCTCTCTCAGCACTTATGTCAAGGCCAAACTAAGCTGGCACCTCAGTAGACTAAAATCCATTTTTTTTTTGGTGGGATTGACCACATGGAGGTATTTGCTTCCTGACGGTGCCATGAAAGCATCTCAGGTCCCTTTTCACCCCTACGTGCTGCAGAGCATCACATCGGAATGGTGCTGCCGTGCAGTTGGCTGCTAAAGATCTTCTGCATGACTGCCCAATTCTAGCCAAGATTAAGACAGGCAGCACGTATTACTGCAGTGGGGCTGCAAGCTGGGGAGATAGCCACATCTAACAGGTCATGAACCACCCCTGTTCCATAATATATAGTGAGATTTCCACAAGGGTGATTCCTAGGTAGCATCACCGCAGCAGCTATAGATGCTCCTCCCGGAGAAAGTCAGGTCACCATCTCCAGGCTGCATTCCCAGCCCTTTCTCTAAAATCATGGAGGAAGTTCCTCCACATAATTAGTTTCTTGTGAGTTAGGATTGACATTTTCCAGTTTTTCCTTAGAGTACACAGACTAAGAGACTTCCCTTCAAGACATGTAAGCTGAGATTCCCACAGCACCACATGAATCCAGAGCCCAGGATTTTGAGGAAGATTTTCATGAGATCTGTAATCAACCTCTTATGGCTGGTGCTGATGCATTTCTGAGGTGAGTTAGTATCTCACAAAACAGTGCTGTACCACTTGTTCTGCTTGCACAGGTTAGAAGGTTAGAGAAGCTGAAGTGTTCCTAGTTACACCCAATGCTGATGACTAGATCCAGGACACCATGGTCTAAACGCAAGATGACAAAGGATATAACAGCCATGTATATAACATCTCCATGGCTGCAGAAGTCATGACAAATGGTCTCAGGAACAAAGTCATTCTCAGCCTTTGATTTGGTGGGGAAACACTTTTATGCTCCCCTAGAACATCATGCCACCTTACCCATGTATGTAGTCTATTCTTGCTGTGACATGGCCATGGAGGAACCTTCACCACTGACATTGTGCCTTTGGCTTCTGCTTGCAATCCCCTTTAGAACAGCCCAAGACACAAAACACTGTGAAACAACGAAGGGCTGGGTGCAACATGCCCTTCTCAGGCAAGCCCTTGTGCCTGTATAGGTTTGTGCCTTAGGGTTGCTTTGCAGAGCTGGGTGGGGTATGCTCCTGGTTGCAGCTTCTCTGCCTGCAGGAATGTGTGCTCTCCATGAACTGTCATCTGAATAGTTATTGTTAAAAGTGCCTAACGTTAACTAAGATTTGTGTTACATCATCTGTCTGTAGCGTATATACCCCTTCCTTACGTGGCATCTGTCACCACGTAGATAAATAAGATGCCTCCTAGGGCTGCCACAAGTTATAATTTTCACACCTCTCTCATTATGCCATTAACCTAGGGCAGATCATCCTCCTAGTGTTTCTGCTTATCCCTCTGACATAGCTAGACCAAGGCTCTGCTGTATCATGTCCAGACAACCATAGCACAATGAGGCATCTGCTGCTGCATGCAATTAGCTGTGCAAAGCAGCCTGTCTTGCTGGCGCTGAATTACAAAGGTTTGAGCCTAAAAGCATGGTGATTTGAACAACTGCAAAAGCAGGGCAGAGGATGACTGAGCCAGAGCTGAGCCTCCGAAGTGTTTAACAGCCCCTCTTGGCTCAGAACTTTGGAGGGCAAATGTTAATGGTAGGTTCAAAAGCTGCTCCTGATGGAGTCCTTTTGCTCTCACTATGCATAGGCAGCAGCATTAGGTCCTGCTGACCCACTACTCTTACCCTGTGTTGGAACTGCAAAGAAGATGTGCCTATCTTTCCTCCAGGAATCAACTCAAGGTGTAGTAACACCCAAACACCTTCAGTATGCAGCCCAATTATGCATTGCTTTCTACAAACACCAACTCCATCCTAAGCATTTGCTTGTGTTTTCTTGTGTCCCTCACAAGACTGGCTTCTTACTGCCTCTAACCCTGTGGGGACAGGTCTGTCCTCCACAGCCAATCAACCCTGCATTACACCTGCAAACACCAATCTACCTTTTCAGGGATATGGAAGCAAATGAGTGCAATCATGTACAGAGCTCTGCATTCATTATGACTTTCAACGTCTACAGAGATGTTAGATTTCAATTTAGAGACTCAGGCAGTCAACTTATGCTCACTTCATTGCAGATTATTGCAGAGGGAGCACACTCACACACTTCTCTCATGAAAACTACTTTTGTTCTTTCTTGTTTTGTTCTCTTACACAATAAAAAACCCTTCTGGCTCAAAGCACCTTTGCTCACCGTGTATAGGGAAACACACGTTTTGCCAACAACTCTTCTGATGAGACACCCTGCAGGGATATCCTGTCTGCACTTTTCCTGTCATTAAGCAGAGTGTGGAAGTCTGTATTTGGGGAGCTATCAAACACCCACTCTGTTTGCCACTTTGCCAATGTTATCAGCGTTTGTCCCTGCTGTGTTTTGTGTCCTTCGATGTGATGCTGAATTCCTTTCCAAAATGTCACAAAACGATGGGGACAACTCTGTTGTTTTAGGAAAGAAGAGAACAGGCTGAGTGCAGCGGAGAATGTTTATGCCATGGGGATGTGCACGTACCTCGTGTAGGATGTCTGCCATGCAGCAGCAGAAATATGAGTGTCAAAAGGCCTGGGGTGTAGACTGGTTTGTGTGTACTCCTTTGGAGGAACGTCAGCACCCAGGAAGCTAAAGTACCTACAGTGTTAGGTGGCAGCTCAGGTTTTAGGTTTCTCCAGGATACCTACATGCTAGGCTTGAGCACTTAATCCCTTTGGATTTAGCTCTTTGGACATGGTGAGCTGCTTGTGCACAAGCCCTGGAGAGACTCTTAAACTAGGCGTTCCCTACTCTGTTTTTTTGGCAAGACCTGATCCATTAGGCATGTGCAGAGCTTGCCAAACCCACACAAAAGACAGCAGAGACGAGCCCTCAGACATGTGTGTGTACTAGTAGACTCAGAGTCCAGTGGTTACAGCACTTTCCTGAGCCATGGAAGAGGCCAAGTGTGAATAACTTTACCTGCTTTATGCTGTGGCTGTTAAACACAGAGACCTCTTTTGGTGGGAGACAGTGAGGTTATCTGGGATGGGATATTCATGTATTTCCTTATATCCTGTAAAGCTAACCAAATACTGGCTAAAGAAGAATCCTGGAAGTAAGTGGGTTACTGGATAGAGTGAGAAGAGAGGGAGAGACCTTTTTCTTCCAGGATCCCATTTATCATGGGAAACACCTGACCAGTTCTCAAATTAAACCTGGGGGGAAGGTTCACAGTTAATACTCCTCCTGGCTGCCTTCTTTGCATTTCCCCTCTTTAGATTTGCCACAGATTTAGGCAGCTTTTTTTGCTCAAACTGATGCAAAAATCACCTCTGGGCCATCCGGATGGTCTGGGACAAGCCTGCTCAGCCATTCCTTGGCTTACCACTACAGACCATGTTCAACTGCTGCCTGTGTTTGGGGCTGAGCTTTCCCCATCGGAGGAGCTTCAGCACATTCAGCTGGGCCGTAAGTGGACAGTGGATGAATGAAGGTGGGTGGCAGGTTTGGGCTTGCTCCCACTGATAGCAGGATGTACCCTCAGTGGTGAGAGAAAGGAGTTTGCCTGGGAGAGGCTAAGAAGGTCTTTCTTCATGACACCATGAAACCCTTTCTTCCCCAGCCTCTCCCCAGGACTGAGCTTCTCCATCAGCTGGTGAGACCCAAAAGTCTGCAGGCAATGCTGGCAGGAGGAATGCTCATCTCCACATGGTTCATGCCATAGAAAACCACCCCATAAACACAGCAGAGGCTATTTTGAGGAATCCCTGAGGTATAAATAGTAACAGCTCTGGGAGAGCTGAGTCCTCTTACCTCCTCCACTACTCATCTGCCTTGTTTGCTCCTAGATTTTCTATTATCTCCAGCAACAAAGGAGATGGTATGTGGCATCCAAGACATGTCAGACACAACTAACGCATGGCCTTCAGAGCAAAATCACTCAATGGCAACACTGTGCTCCCTGTTCATCAGCTCCTCTTGGAGCTGGTCTCTGAGCTGGGGCTGGAGGGCTCAGAACCATCACAGACAGCCAAGGTGTTTCTAGAATAAATAGACAAAACAGCCAGTGGCAAGGAGAACTTCTTCTCTTTTCTCTTCTCTTCTCTTCTCTTCTCTTCTCTTCTCTTCTCTTCTCTTCTCTTCTCTTCTCTTCTCTTCTCTT
>WYDI02026113.1:22533-57188 GCA_009867235.2 Psittacus erithacus
CTTCTCTTCTCTTCTCTTCTCTTCTCTTCTCTTCTCTTCTCTTCTCTTCTCTTCTCTTCTCTTCTCTTTCTTCTCTTCTCTTCCTCTGCTTTTCATTTATTGGGAAATCAAGACAAAGTGACTATTAGAAATGCAACTACTTTGGTTGACTTACAAACACAGCTAGTACTTTTAAACACCCTTTACAAATACACTGATTGTACTGAAGCCAACAAATTAACAGTAATGCTAACAAAATTAATCATAGTTACGAATATGCAGTATCCCATGTCTACACTTTTGTAATGTAATACCTTGCTATTCAACTGAAATTCACTTTTCAAAGTGAAACCTTTGCTTCAGTATACTAAAATGCTTTTCAAGAAACCCAACACTTGCAACTATTTGCTCAAAATCATACGTTTCTGTGATCTGAAATAATACTGCTTCTGTGATTTTATATTTTTTTAATGTGAAATTCCCAATAGTTTTATGTCATTTTATTTTGGAGCAAAAAATCACAGAATTTCTAGTAAAGCAGAAAATCTGGTCACTACCCTCAGCTCTGCTCCCTCTGGACCTGCACTCACATACCAATAGTTGTAGCATAAACTAGCCTGTAAGAATGAAGCTTCATGGCAAGCCAGTTAACCAGTAACTGAAATTATAGTTACATCTGTCCAAGGGTAGAGACATACAGCAAAAAGACACTGTTAGCAGAGACTGATCCCTTGCCAAGTTTGTGTTGTGATTCCTCAGCACCTAATTACTCCTACTTTAATTAAACTTTCTTGTAAAACTTTCGTTGTTTCCTTCCCTAAATGATGTGCTGCTGCAGACTGGAGCCTCTCATCTCCTACCAAACCTGCAGATTGAGCTGGATGGAAATTATGACCTTCTCTGTTTGCTGGAAATGTTCTTGGGTTGGTTTCTTCTTTTTTTCTCCAATCAAGTGATTAGGACTTCTTTGAAAAACAATGTTTTTAAAAGTTTCAAATCAGATTAAATGCTGCATTTGGACAGGAGACGGTTTTTCCCATTACGATCCTGAGTCCCAGAGTAAAGAAAATCAAATCAACTCAATAGTTTACAACAAACTGCAAGACTGAGAACTGAAATAACAGTATTGAGTGGAATAACCTGACTCAAAAGCTCTGCATTTCCTACTCTACCTATAATTTAGGGGGAGATGGAGATATTCTCAGTGTTCACATTTTTCAGTGTTCCAGCACTGCACTTCTGGTTGGAAAACCTTTGTAAACTCTTCAGCTACTGTCATGGGCTTGTACATTGTTCAGAACAATGGGATCTGTCCTCTAGGTGGCACAAATCAATACATCAATAAACCATATCAATAATTAATAATTAACCACACGTACAAATGCTGCAGTTTAAAGGGCAATACACTTGCATCTTCTTTGTTTGCCTTGGGTTTCTTCAAGCCATATTTAGCTTCTGCTTTATTCTCTGTATGAATTTCCATCTCTGACCAAGATTTGCAGCTTTCTTACCCAACTGCTAACCCATGCATCTTCCCCAAAAGAATGACCTAGGGAGATGTGGAATGGGCATAAGCTGCTGGCCAGGCCAAATAAAAACTAGTTAAAGGGGATTTCAAGCCCAGGTGTTATGTGCTGGTATCTGGATACTGAATATTGCTATCTGAGACCTGGAACACCTTGGCACTTGCAGAAAGCAGCTGCTGTAGAAAAGGGGTATTTGTGCTTGTCCCGGTGGTAGGAACCCCACTGAACTTGTCTCAGCTGGAAGGAGTTATGTTGCACAAGCTGTTCTCATGCACTTGCTGCAAAGGATTTGTATCATAAAGCAGTTAGCGATAGAAGACAGCTCCAGGTGGTGATTAATTGCATTACACCTATTGTAATTATAAATTCCAGGTCACTCATCATTCTGGAAATCTGAAGGAGTTCAACCATCAGGGTGGAGTAAACGCAGACATCCATATTAAAGTGTTCCAATGAACACCCAACGTACAAAGAATGTCTCCATGGGGCTGTCTAAACACACGCTGTGCTTTGCTTTGCTTTTCTTGCCCTTTGGGCACAGAAAATATGTAATCAGGCAGGCACACAGGGCAGATCTGTAATTGTCATTCAGTTTAACTCAATAAAAAAACCCCTTTCTTACCTGCAAATATTTCCCTTTGCTGCAACTTTTCCACCCACAGAAAAAGAGTGAACACTCTTTGCTTCCCAGGGAGTGAGGAAGGAATAGGAAGAGTTCACAGCCTTTAGAGACCCTACATTTACGAAAGAAGGAATAGCTCGTGCTGAAAAGATTCGGCAAATTCCTTGGTGCGGGAGATTTGGAAGTTCTCAGCAGTGCTGCTCTTTGCAAGGGCTCCCACAGCAGGATGGAAAGGTATCATCAGGAGCACATTTATTATGACTTTAAAATAACAACTGTAAACCCAGACTAGATGAGGTCTGTGGCAGTAACCAGCAGAAGATGCTTGAGGAAGGTGGACAAGTCTTGCCATAAGGGATAAGGCATGGCCTGCTCCTGCTGTAGGTTTCATACGATAGGAAAGCCCTGATGCCTGAAGTTGCATGTCCCTTCAGCTGATCACACATCCACATATTCACAATATCCCAAGTTTACCTAGTGCTTTCCTGGATTTAATCTGAACTGGTGTCCTAGAGGCAAATCTTGCCTCCCCCCTCTTTTATTTTACTAAAAGACTAGTTAGAGTTTACTATAAAATTAATTACACTTGTGTAACAGAGTGATAATCATCTTAGATTACAGACAGACAGCTGAGTACATTTCAAAGGTCTCTGAGACATTCAGCTGGGATTTTCCCCTTTGAAATCACCTCAGGATCACACCTTTCTCACTGCCCTTAAGCTTTCATCAGCAGCTTCCTGAATTGCGGTGCTGCAGAGGCCTCCTTCTGCCTGACAGACATCCCAAGGCAATGCCATAACCCTGTGATACTGAACTTGCCCAGCTCAAATGACTTCTGAGACCTCTAGTTAAAGCAGAGAAGGACTGGAGAGAAGGAGCATGATTTTATTTGATGCCTGCGCTCCTCCTTTGCTGTCCACCCTCCTCCTTTGCTGTCCCACTATAAGCTCAAATTCTCAGGCAGAAAAGTGCTACTGTGCCTATGGCTTTGTCTCTTCTGCCTGCAGCACAGGTCTGAGATCATTCATTCCTGCAGTTTTCTAGCAAGGATGCCAGGTAAATATCAGCTGCCTTAGAACACACTGACTCAAGGCACATGCAAGGTAGGCAAAGGTCAGCATCCTCCAAGGGGTCACTACAGCCACGAGGACAGACATTGCCTGAGTGATGCTGTAACCAGGTTGGCTCTCCTGGATGTGAGAGGCGGTCCATGCAAAATCTGCTGCAACCTGCCTCCTTCCCATCTCACTGCGAAGAATGGAGACAGCAAGTCCCAGGTTGCAGGGCACAGTCTTCACCTTCCTGTCTGACCTTCTCGCACCATTTTCCTGGGGAGATTTCTGCCTCGTGTCTGTGACAGGGGGAGATGGAGGCAGCAGTACAGCTATAGCAGATTCCAATGGCAGTCCCAATACCTGGGGCCAGGCTACTTCTCTCTGTGGGGACACTGCTTTTCTCTGAAAACTCCTAGGATGGAGAAAACAAGCATAGATCTGGAAACTGGGGGCAAGAATAAACAACCCTCCACTATCTTCAGACATTGATAATGGAAACCACAGACTAGCAGAGAACAGGGACAAAACTGTTATCAGGTAACCATGCAAACACTCATGTCTTAATGCTTCTTTTCTTTTGGTCTCCCATTTCATGGTTTAGACTCGCTGAAGTTCTTTTTGCTGTTGAAAGACTAATCCCATGGCCAACTCAGCCAAGCAGCACCACCTGAGCATATACTAACACTGACCTTCATATAACAAAAGAAGTAACAGCCCAGAGATGGTTTTCTCTGCAAAGAAACTGACTGGGGTCTTACAGAGCACATCTTGGAGAGCTGTGAGCAGTCTGGATTTTCAGTAATAGCCCAATGACGATTGAAAGCTGTTCCAAGCTGTGAGGATTGCCTGGCTACCCCCGTCCTCTCATGGGGATGGTCCCTGACAAAAGCAACCAGTCAAAGGGGAATTCAGAAACTGCTTCAGAAAATGCCTGCATGCTGCAAATGAGCTTCAGGTCACTCTCCAAAGAACTGACTCTGAGCCAAAATCAGAAAGAGAGGGGGATCTGGAGGATGCCCTCATATTGTTTATGTCATTTAGTAGCCTTAAATTTGGTTGAAATTCTCCAGACACCACTGTTTGTGCAAGGCTCTTTCTCCTAAGCTCCTTGCCATCCTCAGCACCTTTGGAACAGCAAGGGCAACGCTCCATCAAAGCCCTAGATAGCTATCAAGACTTTGCCCCTTTGCCCTTAGAAGTACCCAGGCCCTTGGGTGCACCTTTCTTCACTGTGTGAAATCCATTTTTCAGGCAGTCTGTGCTCAGCTCCCAGCACCACCACTGAAATTCCCTGGAGTCAGCAGAAAGCAGTGATTTATAGCAACTGATGCATTGATCCAGGAGCTGAGAGACAGATCTCCCAAAGGAAGCTTCATTTGCCAATGTCTCTTTCCTATACTTCCTAACAGGGACTCAGGGGGGGATGACCAACTGCGGAGAAATTTTGGTGATGTCCCAGAGCAAGAATGATAGTTATTTGCTGGGCTTCCACCCACCATGGGGAATTCTGGCTCGTGACATCACCCCATTGTTCCTGCTGGTGCCAAGAACACGCTGGGATCCCGTCTTCTCAACGGTTAAAGCACTTTCCTGTTTGCTCGTTCCTTGTTTCCAAACAACGCATTTCATGAATGCTGCACGGGATGTCTCTTTTCTTGAGCTGTTTTGCCCCTTTCGTCATGTCTGCCTGGAACTCTTCACAATGAAGTGAACAATGTATTCCTACAGTCAGAAACAAAAGGGAAAAAATAACTGCAGGAGGCAAAGCCCATCTTTGGCATTTAGGATCCTGTGTTTGCCTTTGTTCCTTCTTTGGAAGCCGTGTTTGTGTAGCATGGACCCGTCCCTCTGCTCCAGGCTGTTGTTTTTCTTAGTGATTTTAGTGTGGTGACAATGCCAGGAGGGTTGGCTCTGGAAAGCAATGGCCACAACTCTATAACAGGGGGGCAGAGGCATTGTAGGAGCAGTGCAGCTTATCTGTGTCTAGGTCAAGGAGAGCCATCACTCCCAGCCTGAGTTTACCCCCAGCCCATAGCACAAGGGGAGATTGAACATTCAGCCTAAAATGAGTAGCTACTCTTGAAAGCACCAGTTAGAATAACACTCTGTGGGGGTGGTTGATGCTGAGGCCTCTCTCTGGATATTCTTCTTTACAAGCCTAAAGGCAGATTACTTTCAAAGAAGTCATTGTATTTTTCACACAGAAATTCTATAGCTCTGGACAAAGCTCTCAGAGCCATCAAATCATTTCAAAGCAGTCCTGGCAATGCGACCCCAACCCCACCTCATCTCTGCAGGGTTCCTACAGCCCTGCAACAAACAGAGACTTTCATCCATAGCTCCACATCCTTTAAGATCTTTGAAAGGTTGGTGCCAAACATCCATACATGTACTGGTCAGGTTTGTGCCTGCTCAACACAGTTGGGTATTTCCTGGAGAACAAAATTAGTCCCAAGTCCATTCAGTAGGAAGACACGAATGAGAGGGTGTACCATTTGTTCCACTTTCTATAGTGGTGTAAATCTCTTGGAATTTATGAGAAATTAAGAAAAGAAGGGACAGATCTTGGATGAAAGGTCTAGATTGTAAAGGTGTTTTTGCACCTGGCATTAAAGGCAAATACCTGGGCATTGTCTTCTTCTAGGCACTCAGTAAGGGATCTTCACAGACAGGTACGTGTAGCTTCAGGCACCTCTTGGAAATGTAAGCTAAGAGCAAAGCTATGGCCACAAAAGGAGTCAGGTAAAGGAAATACCGTGAACCCAAATCTCCAAAACCTCAGGTTAACTTGAGACTCTTCATCCTTCCTGGAGGCATGAGGTCTGTGTGTGACAGAGGTCTCTGTGTGACAAAGTTCTCTGCTTATCCTTTCAGTAAATGAATCCTGGAAAGCCCTATTAATGTGACTCTGGCTCATACTTCATGCACCAGTAGCACCTTTGCTATGAAAGCACCCCTTCTTTAAGCAAAATTATGTCATTTGTTCCCCATTATTTATTTCCTCTGGGTGGGTAACTATGGCTGCGTTACCTTCCCCACGTCGAGGGTATCTTCTTTCACCCTGCACTGACCAGAATGAGGATCACAGAAACTGGGGCCAAGAGAGATTTATTATATCATTGAACTGGCATCTGGAATGTCACATAGTATGCGAGCTCTGACATAACTCTGAAACTTGGCACAGCTGGAATATGGGCTGAAACAGGTAGCACTGCTATTGTATTTCCCTATTTTCTTTAGAGTGTCTGTAGCATTGGTACAGAGGTTAAAAACTTCCCTCTGCTGGTTTGCCTATCACACTGAGGCTTCATTTTATCAGTTTTCTTTGTACTTTCTTATTATTTTAAAATAAAGTTGTCACTATTCCTGATTTGCTCTTCCCAACACGTCCTCTCCTTGCTATTTTAGTTGCATTCCCATATGTACATTTTTCATCCGCTCTGACCTCTTGTGCCCCCACACTTCATCCTTACTCAGTCAATGGAGCCCTTGACAGTATCTGTGCTCTCATGTGCCATCACCATCTGAGCTGTGTGTGAACAGAGCAACAATTTCCCCTCAGCATATTTTCTTATCCCACTGCAATGTTTCCCCTGCACATATCATCTTCAGTGTGCATTTCACGTGAATACAGAGAAGGATTCTCACTGCTGTTAGGTCTGAGTGCATGTTAAACTCTCCCATCATTTCTTGCAGGAGTGCCTCCACGACCCAGTTTACTTCCACGAGATGCTGTGAGCAGAAGCCATTGCTCATATGAAAGCAGTTTTCCACACTCTGGCTCTTATTTCTCTTTCTCTCATTTCTTATTTCTCTTTCCATTCCTCATGCACGTGTTACACTTTGCATGAAGCCTCACACTGACTGACTGTAATTGCCATCATTTTGCCTCTGTTCATGACAACAGTGCAATAAAACCCTAAACTGCTCATGGTAAACAAATAAAAATACACTCCCTTTTTCTAAGCAGCCTTTAAATCCACCATATGAAAGTCAAGTGCAATAGTTTTCTGTTGGCTCTTCTTTACTTGCTCTTCTAACCTGCTCACGCTCTGAGGTGTATTCAGCACCCAGGATTTGTGAAGCCAAGAGCTGCCTTTCTGAGCTTTGGTGGACATGGGGTGCCTGGAAACTGTTATCCCCCCAACACTTCTCCACAGGACAGTTTCCTGCTTCTGCATGATACACACATGATGGGCAAGATGAAGATGCTTTGACAACCTCCTTGTGCCTGCTGGGAGGTGACATCAGTATTTTATATGATTCGTATCCTAAAAATGTCCCGATAATGCTGAGAATGCCATCATTAATGCTGAAGCAAAATCAGACAGCGGCCGGAAAGTTTTACTGCAAGAAATTTTAATTGCTCGACCTAGCAAAAGACTTTAAATGGATTTAATGGAAAAAAAGAGGGAGAGAGGAAGCAGAGACTTCCATTTAACAGATGCATTCTCTTCAGCTGACTAACAATTTCACTTGAAACTTAACTGGACTTGGATTCTGCCTGGTTTACCCAGGTTAAACCAGCTCATGCAGAACAGGCTGGCCCACTACACTGCGTGGTTCCACTTGCCCCTTTTTGCCATGCCTGGAGCAAGGAAGCGGAGTGGGGGTCCCATGAGGACCATTGGCGGCCAGCGGGCTCCCACAGTGGGGCACGCTCCCTGTACCCCTCCCGCTCCATCTGCCGGCGGCGGCTACAAACTACCCCCTGCCTTCACCGGGCTCCGAACCCCTAAACAGTGCATACGGTGCCCCCCGCTCCACGCTGCACCCACTCTCCATCGCACCCCCAAAGGGCAGCATTCCTCCTCACGCCGCTTCTCTCTATCCCATAGGAAGACCCATGCGTGACTCGCGAAGGCCGCGGGGCGTGCGCGCCTACTGGGGACAGGTCAACCCAAGGGGAGAACAGGTCGACCCACTACAAGCGCCTGCACCCCCCAAGCGAGCCCGCGGCCGCTCCACGCTGCGGGGCGGAGCGGGGCCGTGACGCGGCTGCGGCCGCGCTATAAAGCACCTGCCCGGCGCCTGCGGCTCCAGACGCATCGCGGCGGCTCCGGTAAAGCACCGTGAGGAGAAGCGTTGGGAGAGTCGGGCTTGGGAGTGGGGACAAGAAAGAGGAAAACCCGAGGGAAACGTCCCCAAAACTTCTAGCTCCTTCCAGCTCCTTCCAGCGCAGCCCCACGCCGGTGAGACCCGCGCTATGCTCAGCCACCCCGCCGGAGCCCTGCTGCTGGCGCTCGCCCTCTGCGCCCTCCTGGAAGACGGTGAGCCCCGGGCTGGGGAGGGCTCGGCGCACCGGGGGTCCCTGCCCTGTTGGGGCCGCCCCTCGGCTCAAGGAGCGGGGCTGCGAGTGTGCTGGAGGGTGCCCGGGGTCTGCTCCGAGGCTGGCGGCGGGGCGAGGGGCTTTGCCCGGTGCCTTTGCTCCGGGGTAGCCCCGCAGCCGCCGGGGTTGTGCAAGTCCTGTAGGAGCCTAATGGGTGAAGGCTACGCCTCCTGTAAAACCGCCTGCACGTCGAAATCGCCGTAAGCCTTACGGGAGGTGTAATTGCCGAGATGACAGACGGACGGGCACTCCAGCGCTCTGCACCGAGCCTGCAACTCATCCCTTCCTCCTTCTGCAGGTATGGGCCACCCTCCACTGGAGTCCCCCCTGGCTGTGCACCCGAGGACCAAGCGATGTTCCTGCAATAGCTGGCTGGATAAGGAATGCATCTACTTCTGTCACCTGGATATCATCTGGGTCAACACACCTGGGTGAGCAGGGACATAGCTTTTTTTGGGGATGGGGGACGGGACAACTTCTGGTGAGTGACTGTGCTTTCTGTTGGAGGATGGGGTTAGGTTACAGGAATGTGGGAAAGGGTCCTGGTTCTGGGAGGCTCTTGCAGCACCTGCTTTGGAGAGCGCTGCAAGTCCAGTCCTTTCTAAAATCCAGATAGGGACAAGCCGTGCTTCTGCTCAGGAGTTTCAGTACAACACACAGGGTAGTGGAATGAAAGCCCAGGGCACTGCTTCCTCCAGCACTCCTTTTCTGTACCTCTGCAAGGTGAAAACAACTCTGAGGTGTTAGAGCTGCAAGTCAGAAAGTTTCTCTACCCACTTGCGCGCTGTAACCCTGGCTGCTGACTGCCAGCATTGTTAATGAGACAGTGGTGGGTTGGCACTAACATCCTGTGGCTGCCAAGTACTGCCCTCAGGAATGCTAAAGCAGCTTTCCGAGCTGTTTCAGACCAATGGCCATCACACTGTAGCAAAACACATGTACTCAGGTGTGGTTATAATCATGCTTACTAACGTGCAATTACAACTCGCTGCTTGCTCGGAGAATAGTTGCAGACACTGCCAATCCTAAACCCTTTGGGAGAGTAGATCACTATCAGAGATGGAGCAGGGGAATGTGCTAACAGCTCTGAAAGCATGCTGTGATCAGAAGAACCTGTTATGGCCCCAAGACATCATTTGTACCATGTCCTGTGTGTTAAAACCCATGGAGGTGGGGAGGGAAAGCACTGATGTCTCACTGCTTAAGGAACTGGCTGCTTGCTGCTGGTGGCCTGGGGCAGTGCTTTGCCACACTGCCAGCTCACCCAGCACATCTGGTGACCCTTGCAATGGGCGATGGGCCACTGCAGGAAGAGAAAATTCCACTTGCAACCCAGCACATACTGGTAATCTCCCTGGGAGGGGTAGGGTGGAGAAAACACTAGGTGGGAGAGGAGCTGGAGTTTAAAGGCTTAGATCTATCAGTGGCCTTTTCACCTTACGTCTATAGATGAGTCTTTTATTATCCTGGCATTGGCTTGGCTGCTTCCCAGGACTGCGCTATAAACCTGTGGCTAATAAAGAGGTTAGTTGCATAGCTGATGCCTTCTGTTTTTAACAGGCACACCGCTCCCTACGGCTTGGGGAGCCCTCCAAAGCGGCGCAAGAGATCGCTCAGTAGGTGTGAGTGCTCACACTCGAGGGACAGCATCTGCGCTGCCTTCTGCCAGGCGAAGCCTGGGTAAGCCAAGGGGGTCCTGGGGATGTCCCTGAGGGCTGCTCGGGGCGGGTGTGCAAGCAGACAGAGTTTAGGAGCTGGCGGAGCTCTATGTCCTCCCTGGGGATGGCTTGGCAAACAGCTGGAACTTGTCTAGTGGCTTTCATACCCCTCCCAAGAGGCCCTGGCAAAGTGTCGCTAGGGTGTTCCTGTTGTACAACAGTCTCTTTACCAGGTGATGTGAAGCAATGCTGCCTCCATCCGCTGTCAGGAGGCTGAGGAAGTGTGGGGCACGAAGGGGAGAGCCAGGAGAGGGCAAGTTGGAGGATGTCAGACTTTGCGATACCAGTGTCTCCTGCTTGGCTTAGGTGGGAGAGGCTGCAGGAGAGGAGGAGTGATGTGAGCTGGGGTGTGAAAGTCAAATAACATCTGTAGCCAGCTCTCTTCATAGTGCACGTGGGTTTTCAGTTGTCTTGCTTCAGGCAGTGGCATAGAGGAGTGCTTACACTGTACGGAGGTGGGGAGCCAAGTCATTGTAGAGATCTGTCACTAATTTCATAGCAAGTCAATAGCTAAAATCCCCAATCATTACATATGACTGTGAATAGAGTGAGGTCTGACAGAAGAGGATGGCAGTAACAGTGAGCTATGAATAGCTCTTAAAAAGCTGCAATTAACCCTTCAAAAACATTCATTCAGCTGTCTTAGTCACACTCCCCCTGGCACGTACCATAGCATGGCTGGATGCGAGTGGCTCATGCATCTCCTCTTGCTCGTTAGGTACCTTCAGAGTCTGAAGCTCCCGGTGAGCTCTGGTGCATCAGTGAAGTCTCCACAGAGCAGCGGTGTGAGGCCTTCCCATCATGGCCTGCTGAGAGCTCTCAGGTAAGCATGCCACTTAACCCCACTCTGAACATCCCTCATGAGCACTTTAAGATCTGCTTTTGAGACCCCAGACTGTGGGTACCACTTGGATTTGACCTGACTTCACCCTCTTGTCTCCCTTTAAATGAATAGACTGGTTTTGCCCTCTAGAATTGAAAGCTAACAGCTGAGGCAATCAGGGTTGGTTGTGTCCTTCCAAAACTAGAGGAATATCACATAAAATGTGATTCTTGATTGGAGCTGGAAGTTCCTCTGAAATGGAATAGGTGACATGCAAGAAGGGGAGGGGCAGCACCAGGTAGGAACTGATTCATTGGGCAGCAACTTTAGCCCAGAAGCTTTTCTCACATCAGTGAGCTGTGGAACGTGAATGAGTTAGAGGTGACACACTGAAGGACACATTGATCTGTTGGTGGCAGTTAAATCAGATGCAATGGGAACACTTCCTGAAAGGCAGAACAGGGGAAGCATCACTGGGGTCATACCCTGCTGCAGGGCTCCTTGGACCCTCTGTCACCAGTGGAAAGGGGATACTGGACTGGATGGATCTCTGCTGTGGCTTAATACAGCTGCAGCTAGAAATTCTCCCTCCTCCTTCCCCATCTTCTGCCTCAGAATGTGTCTTGGCAAGGGGTATATAAATGTCATACTACAGGATGTTGCTGTGTAGTAGAGAAAGGGACTGGAGAATGACCATCGTGCCTCTTTAATGCTTCCAGGGATCGTGCCATCTCCAGCCTGCAGTTCAGCAAGCACCAGCAGCATTCCTGGGGGAGCGCACAGCCAACAGTTTTGCCTTGGAAGAAAAACACCTGGAAGAAGAAGAGATAAGGAACAGGTGCATGCCAAGTTCACCAGAAGAATGTGGGAGTCCTGTGGGTGCCACTAACTCCGCTGTCGGTAGTTAGAGCTGAAGGAAAGGCCATGAGTGGAAGGGGGAAGAAGTGGAAGTCTCCATGCGCCTGTTGCGTGAACCAGTACTGAATGCACTTCAGAGACTGTTGTAAAGGGAAAACTCTATACAGTCATAGATGTGTCGTGGAGTTGAATTGTGCCTTTTTGGATCAGGCAAGGGTCTTGCTGGAGGAGTACTAGCTTAACTCTGCACTGGAGTCTTAGGTAGAGGGTCAGCCCGTGCTGGGCAGTTGAATCACATAGAAACCAGGCGGCTCAATGTGCTTCTGGACCTGGCAGCACTGAGCTCATATCTCTGGCCTGATCTGCTCTGCCTTTGAGCCATGTCCAAGCATGGTCCCAGCTTGGCCCCAGTCAGAAGTGGTTTGGCTGGTCATTGTAGATGGGGATAAGCTGCCTCCAGTGTGAGCCCACCTTTGCACTTTCTCCTCCTACCTGCCAGGCAGTGTGATGTGCGTGTGAATGAGACTCCCATGGTAAAACAGCTCCCAGTTTTTATTAAAACAAGTGTATCATCTAGAAGCCTGAAAGCCAACTGAGCAGTCAGTGGCGTTCCTTGGCTGAGGAATTCACTGAAGGTCCGTCCTTAAGTGGCTCTTCTTTAGGTGGAGGATAGCTTGCTTACACTGGAGCTTGCATCAAATCCAAGCATGACCCCTGCCACCCAGCCCAGCAGCAGGGGAGAGGCTGAAGCAGAGCTGCATTTCTGCAGGATCCCCATGCATGTAGTCTGGGGGAGGGAGCCCCACTGGGTCTGAGCAGGTCTGGTCTGACAGGTTCCCTGTCTCATCTCCTTGGACATACCCTTAGTAGGGTAGAGTAAGTCCAGCTTTTAACCCGATATCCCAGCTTTCTCTCAGCTCTGCCTGAAAGGAAAGGGTAGGGGCAGAGAAGATGGGTGGTGGGAAAATAGCATGCAAAGGCTTGCTTGCTTCTTTGCTTAGATCAGGTCTTGGAGTTGGACTCTATATAATGAATGACCAGTATATGGGTAGCATGTCACTATAAGAAGCGTAACCTGAACAGAGAATGCATTAGGCGAGGGGCAGCCAGGTGGGATTGATGTGGAGAAAAGGACTGGGAAGAGAGCACAGCACTGTCTGCACAGCTTTAGAAGGCTGGGGTTTAAACCCATGCCAGAGTTACTGCTGCTTCCCAGGCCATAGAGCAGCGTGGAGCTGCTGGCCCAAACTGAAGTAATAACTTGGAATAAGCACTGAGCTCAGGACCTAGGAACTGATCTTATATGCAAACCCATCCCAAGGCTCTAGAGCTGTACCATGAATGCACTTTTGTTTGCCTGGGCTGATAACTTGTATTATAAATTGTGGCTGCAGATCCAGCTAGTGCAGGGAAGTAATTGCTCTTCTGGAACCGCTGTTGGGTCCCCCTTGCTGCCCAATCCAGTATTACACATGAGCATTTTAAAAGGCTGCTTGAAGTTGATGATGGACCAAAATCTGTGGCTGTTGCAAGTATAGTCCCATTGGACATATAAAATACTTCTTTGATTTTTGCTTTAAGCACTAGAGGGGGTAAGAATGAGACCAACTGATTGTATTGTAAATGACAGAGCATACTCATCATTTGGTCCCCAAAGCTGCACAGCATCTTTTCTATATTTGACCTTCTGAAGGTTTGAGTCATTCTATAAAAAGAATAATCCTTAAAGGGTTTGTTCCAGAGGAAACTTTGCACATGGTTTAATGTGAGCCTAGTAATTTAAAATGAAACTACTGCTGTAAAGTACTATGTATATCTGCTTGTGTGTGTAACGTCTCATCTTTAAGTGACTTACTGCACACATGCCGTATGTAGCATCCTGAAATCTGTGTATTTATTTAAATCTATTGATTTTTTTTCAGACAGTGATTTACAAAATATAATTTGTAATAAATAATGACAAAAATCGTTACCATTTTTCTTCCTTATTTGATGGCTGGGTGGTGATGGATGAAGTGAAAGAAATCCAGGTGCCCAAGAGCGCTGTGAAAGTGATTGAGACAGCAGAGCTGGGGGAGAGGGGGGATGCTGTGTAGTCTTGTAAATGGTCCTGAGCAAGTTTGCCTTAAGTCACAGAAGAACCTTAGTGAGCTCTTGGTCTCAGAGGACAAAGCATCCCTGTTTGGGCAGCTTGAGGCCCAGATGGTTGGATGGGTGACAGCACAAGGGGAACATCACATTTGCTGTAGGTAGGACCATAGGAAATGCTCCCCTGCCCTGCTGCAGCATGTGGGCTTGAAGGAAGACATCTAAATAGGGAGAAAAATTAAACTAATCCATTTATGGATGTGTTGGTGGGGTTTTTTTCTGGTCCTAAAATCAGTGAGCAGAGGAAACTTGATTTGGGGCTGAATGATGGAAAATCTTCCAGGGCAGGCTGTCCACATTCACTTTGGAGAAGCTCTGGACTCACCGCTGACTGCTACAGAAGAAAATATGGGAAGTCAACATCTGGAAAACCAGTTTAAAAACGTAAGACATCCAGAAAAGTCCCCCGGGGCCCTGATCCCAAAACCTCAGATGACATCCTTGCTGGGATCTTCTGTAAGGCCCCTCAGGTGTCCCCCAAGAGCTGAGGAACAACCAGAGCCTGACAGTAACCCCATGGTGTTGCCTGGAATAAAGCCAACATCAATGCAAAGCTCAGCCCTTCAGGCACAGTTTTAATTACAAGAGCTAATTAGGTATCACCCAGGGGAAGAAGAGAGGGGAGATGCTTAAGAGCATCTTAATTAGGGGCAGAAGGGAGAAGAGAGGACTGTTCTTATTCTGAGGTTATTGAATCCAGTGATAAAGATGAGCTGAAGTAGGCTGAAGGAGGATATTTGATAAATTCTCACACATAACAGGAAAGAACAGAATAATAGAACTTGCCTGAAGAGGAAAATCCAGGCACACAAGGAAATTCCAAAGCCAGTTCTATGTGTGATGAGGGATCTTTCCTAAGATGCAACTGTTTGAGCAGTCCTTTTTATGACTGACAGTTCCCATAAAAGTGGACCCCTTGTGCCCTGCATGCGACTCTGCTTGTTTTCTGTAGCTGGAGTTTCTGAAGAGGAGCCCTGGCAGGACATGGAATGTGTCAGTGGGTAGTTCTAGCCAAGGAAATAGAGAGCTTGATTAAACTTTGTTTAAAGTTGTCAAATCTTGTCTCTAGCTCCAGTATCCTTGGTCATAAAGATTATTGACTTGACCGGTTGTCCTCAGCTGGCTGGAGTGAGAAACAAGTGTATCTACAATGGAGGTCAGCTCCATAATTCATGCCTTCTGCCGCAGGCTGGTGAGCATTCTGTGGTCAGCTATATCCCACATCTTCAGGATCTCCTTGCTGTAGGGTAAGGAAAGCCACAGGTTCTTTTAATGCCATGCCCAGGTCTAGGCATCACAGTAACTGACCACAACTGCTCTTATCTGATCCAGGCAACAGTGAAGTATAAAACACTTAAGTCCCTCCCATGGGAGCTAGGCTCAAGTTTAACCCTTAATCATTTCCCTTCAGAGGGGATAGATGGGAAAGCTGAGGCAGGTGGAGCTGGCATAAAACTGTTGGGGGAAGCTCTTCTCTCACTCTTATCTGTTACACCTTCCTCTGATGCTCAGCAGAAGCATTATGCTACCTATGATGCTGCTTGAAGTCCTGTCCTCAACCTCACACCTCTTCGCTGATGAGTAACTGGGTGCTCTTCACGGACTTCCCTGAGGGAAGGATTCTTGAAGCGGTAAGGTTGACTTAACCTGCAGTAGAGCAACTCTGCACCCTTCAGTGTGGTCCCTCCTGTCCCCACAAGCATTGACTTTGATGCTGGACTAAACCCTGGTGGGAAGAATGAGCTGGTAGAATCAGTAAGGAATGGGGCTTCTGATGGTTTTGTGACTTCAGCTGGGTCAGATGAGTCCAGGGCTGAAAGATGAAGCTGTGTGAGCAGCTGAACATCCAGCTGAGACTGAAATGTGGGAGGCCACCAGGACTATCGAGCTTTTGCAGGTGGAATGTACCAGAGGCTAGAAAATCATTTCCTCCCAAAGACAGAAACCTGCCTTCAGCATATCCATGTGTTCACTCTATTATGACCTTAATAGCACATTATTTGCAATATGTGTTAACCAACTCAATAAGTCACCCTGATGGCTTTTGCTTTTCAGTTTCAATACATGCCATGAAAACCTCCAAGACTTCATTTCAGCAGCGAGACCATAACAGTTTAGACAAGCTCTGAAATGGTGAATAAGCCTCTCCCTGGAGATTTGATGGCAAATCTGAGGTATGCCTCTGTGACTTTATTATTGAAACAGAATGATCTCCCTCCAGCTCCCTTGGGGGGGGAGGAGGAGGAGGGAGCACACATGGAGCAATTAAGACAAATGTCTTTGACCTTCAGCAACTTAATCAGCTGCCAGTGCTCTTCCTAATAGTGTGCTAATGGTTAAGTTCTTCTGGATGCCATAAAAAGTGCTATAACTGGAGGCTACAATAAAGTGCTGATCAACCCATCAAGTGAGTCAATCCAAAAGTAATATCTGTCTTTGTAATGACTGTAATAAAACCCATGCCAAAGCCAGGAGATGACGTGAATGAGAATGCTGCTTAATTATGCTGGGCTGCAGTGCTGGGTGAATTTGCCACACATGGGCAGAGTTGCTTTTGGGTGACATTCCCACTCCTATGTAGGAAAGCCAAACTTATGGGTGTGTATATGGGTGTAGCCAGTGCTCCAAGGACTGTCGTAAGAGGTCTGGGCAGGTGGCATCTCCATCCAAGCTGACCAGAGTTTCTGTGCTGCTGAATTTGGGCTGGAGCTGTTCATCCTGGGAGTCACTGCACTGACAAAAAACAGGATGGAGACATGGCTGTGATTCCCTTTTGAGAGGCTGGGGCTGGGAAGAGAAGAAAAGGTGTTTATAAATTCAGACATATGTACATACATATGTATTGCATATTGCAACGTTACATATCCTGCTGTTAAAGTAACCTTATATTTAATGTGATGGTATTGAAACAGGGTGAAAGGTTATTGAAGCGCCCAACACAGCACCATGGGATGAGGTAGACAAATGCTGTGCTAAAAAGAGATGCATATAACGAAGCAGAAAACATCCCTGGCAGAGGGAAAAGGGTGAATCTGGGTGAACCAGAGAGACCCTTCCTGTGGCTGGAGATGGAGCTGATGAGCTGTCAGAAGTTGGATACTGTCCCATGAAGAAGGCAATGATCAAGTACCCTTCAAAGGAATAACAGAAGCAGAGGGACTGGAGGATCCTCCCATGCATGCTGCCTTTTCTTGGTCTCCCTGTGAGCTGAGGGCACTCAGCACCTCCAGGCAATTTCTCACCTCTACCAGGATGGAGCATGACCCACACTGGGCTTTCTTTATGACCCTCACATCCTTTACAAACCTGATTTTGCCTGTCTTGCGCTTTGCAAAGGCACAGGTGAATAACAGGGTCAGTGGGCAGTGAGTAAACCAGCACTGGGATCTTAAACCTCACTGGTTTGGGAATTGTCCTTCTGCCCAGACAACAGCGGAATCGGATGGAGCATGAAGGGATGGCGGATGCTGGGAGCCAAGGCACCTGCTGCTACCGATGGAAGGATGGCAGTTCTGTTCCTACAAAACAAAGCCATGTTTTGGGATCCTTTTGAGCACAAAGCTGCTGTCCAGGATGCGAAGAAGCAGGAACCTAATTCACAAACCCAGCATGGAGCTGGTGGAAAACACGCTGCAGCCTTTCAAGGAACTGTGGAGCGGATTCCTCCCCCATCAGTAAAGAAAACAGGATGCAGGCCACATTCCTGCTCGCATAGACAAGGCTCTCCACACCAGCACAAACACATTTTCTCAGTTCCAATTAAACACTGGCTTTCTATCACCTTTGCTGCTGATAAGGGTCTGATTAATGGAAGAATTGTCTTTCTTTTTTTATTAAAGCCTCTGGTGCTAATTGTTTTTTCCCTCTCCAACTTCTTGTTTAAAAGGCGCTTTCGAGGAGGGCTGCTGATTGTGCTGGAAGTTGTATGGGAACACTTAGTCTCTTCCTGGTTTTGTTTTTGGGGCTAACTGCTGCCACTGAGGCTAGCAGGTCCAATAGACAAATCACCTCTGCAGATAACCGGCAAAATCCTGCCCTTGTACCTCCCGATAAACAAGTGCAGATTCATGTGTTTGTTCATGACACAGAAAGCAGCCAGAACAATGATTTGGTGACTTTTTGCCAGTGTTGTTTCCTCTAGAGAGCCGACTTCCCTTGTGGAGCCTCAGGTGCATAGCAACAGCTCAGCAAAACAAAAGCCAACCACTGCAAGCCATTAGAAAAATATTATCCCGGTCCGAAGGGTGAGGCTCGCCTTCCCATCTGTGCCTCGGTGCTGGGATCAGCTCCAGTGCCAACCCTTCCAGTGCCAGGGTGATTAGCCAACCATTCTCCTCCAGGTAAAGCTGCTGGAGCACTGCAAGAGGCGGCTTCTGCTCCAAGTCCATAGGGGACGGTGCGATGATGTGCGCGCGTCATGGTTTAGGAGAAGGGATGGAGCCTTAATGTGGTTTCATTGGTCATCAACGCGCCTTTGTTCTCTGCCTTCCATGGGGTAATGTCAGGTGGGAATGGCTCCATCATCATCTTCATTGTCCAGCCTCTCAAGTGCAGAGCTGAGATCCTGATAGCTCCCTAAGGTGTGATCAGGGAGCCACACTGTTGTTCATGCCTCACCCCTGGAGCAGGTAAGAAGTGAGGCCCTGCAGTCTATGGTTCCTACAGACCTGACACCACCTGGAATACTGAGTCCAGCTCTGGAGTCCTCAGTGCAGGAAAGACATGGACCTGTTGGAGAGGGTCCAGAGGAGGGCCACAAAATGATCAGGCCATGTTGGATGTGGTTCTGGGCAACCTGTTCTAGCTGAAGTTGTCCCTGCTCATTGCAGGGGGATTGGAGTAGATGGCCTTTGAAGGTACCTTCCATCCCAACCCATTCTATGATTCAGTGACACCAAGACACATGATACTCAGCCTCTAAAGTGTCTTTGAGCATCTCTCTTGCCTGTGCTGGAGCAGTGCAGGTCCGCAGTGTCACTCCTATACTGGGGAAGCTCGCTAGGAGACGGTGTTGAAATGACTGATAGAGCAGAAACGCCTGAGACCCTGAGCTTCTCTCCTAGACATGCCAACAGAGGGGAAGCACAGCCAAGGAGCTCGGAGGGACAGGATGTGAAGGAGACCAGAAAAATCAGTGGCTGATAAAGCAAATGGAAATTGTGAGCAAAGGACTCAGCGAGTCTGGGCCAGTGGGGTTGAACGTGTCTGAGTTAATGGAGAAATGTTCTGATAAAAGCCCTGTCTAGCGCAGGGCAGGCCGCTATGGTGCACTCCAGGCTGGTCTCACCTGCAGGAAGCTTTCAGACCTCGCTGTACTGCTGTGCCCACCAGGGCATTAGCTGTGTGCCTGCTGTATGCAGGGGCGATGTGACCCACCTCACACCATCAGTTTCTCAAGCTGTGCAGTGTTGCCCTGCGATTGCTCCCCTGCATTCACTGATGGATGACTGCCTTTCCCAGCCAGGCTGGCCATTTCCTTTCCTTTCCTCTCTTCTATTTCTACATTTCCCTGACTGAAGCTTTCCACACTTTCTCTTTTCTTTCCCCATCTCCAGCCCACAGCTGTGGTCCCCTGCTCTGCTTTTCCTTCCTCTTTCTTTGTCTTTCTACCTTTTTGCTGTTATAACTATGCCATGATTATTTCCATTTTTTCTTTTCATCTTTTCCTCTCTGCTCTTTCTTGCTCTTCTATTTTGCTTTCCACAGTTGGCAAGTTTTTAGATTGAAGTCAAAAAGAGGACATCAGAGTGAGAAAAGGGGAGATGGGTGAGAGATGTCAAGACAGGAGACATGGAGAAATGAGAGAGAAGCAGCATGAAAGGGCAGCTCAATGTCAGCTTACGCTTATGGGGTAAGCAATGAAATGAATTTATCACTGTGTCTACATCCATATTGCTAAGGGCACCGGCCCCCCAAGAGGATTCTCACCCCCTGGCCAAGTGGAGATGAGCAGCTCACGTCCCACTGCTCGGGAGGGGGGCTCCTCCAGGGCACAGTGCCTGGGTCCAAACAGCTCTCAGCATGGCTCTTCTCTGAGCTTTGTGGAAATGCTATTGTTTTTGTAGTGGTTTCTCAGATCATAAAGATGGCTTTGTCACAGCGTGATGTTTCTGTAGCACAATGGTGAGGACAATGTGCTGTGTGTTTTCAAAGCGGGAGGGCATGAGGGAGAGCTTGTAGGCACCCTATCTGCTGGGAGAGACATAGGGATGGAGAGCAGCCTGATCCATGGTGCCTGCAGGGAGCTGTCCCTGGAGCACATTGTCCCCAGAATCACATCTGCTTTGCTTCAGAGAGGGTGAACTGATGCATCTGACAGCACAGACAGAGCTGGTATAAACCAGCTGGATGCATCACTGGAGGGATGCTCTGAGGAAGAGCCATGTAAGCAGGAGTCCTCTGAGCAGAAAGGGGAAGGTGACGCCAAGCCATTCCTGGCTCTGTGTGGTGTGTTGTGCACAGGAGCCTCCTCTGTGGAAAGAGATCAAGAGACCTCTGGGCTGTGGACAGGAGACTTGGAGATGTGGGGTTCTCACACAGATGCCTGAAGAAGACTTGAGCAAAGTCTCGTTGAGGTAAAGACAAGCACGGTCCAGCGCAGAGCACTGAAAGGAGCTGTGACAGTCTGAAAGCCTGAGGGCAGGTGTGGGATTTTGCTTCCTCATTGTCATCATCTTTCTCACAGCATCGCAGCACAGGGAGCTGCAGGTGTTTTCCCCACAGACACTTTGGACAAGAGGCTGCTGCTTTTTTGGGGGGATAGAAAAAGGTCCAGATCCAAGCTCAAAACACAGCTCTCCCTCCACCAATGCACTCTAAGCATAGACGTGCAAAACCTGAATTGTAGCATCATCACTCTTCCTAAAGAAACTAAAGAATCAGCACAGCTGATTCCAGCTCTGAATACTCAGAAACAGCCCATGATGGGTCTTTGGGTCCAGGCAGAGCTCTCCTCCTCTTTCTCTTATCACTAGCTAATACCAAGGGTGCAGGAGACCATGAAAAAGCAGCACAAGTAGCAAACCACTTTGATGGCTGCCTGCCCCCCGCTGAGCATCTGCATGGACTTGTCCAAATTCCCTTGTACAGAGGAACAGAGGCATCTGAAGGTGTAAACAGGACAAAAAGGTGTTCTTGCAAATTCACATCATTTTGGCTTCAGAGAGATGAGCTGGAGGGCTGCAGTGGGGGGCAATAGCAGAGCTTCTAGGGCCATGACTGCATGGAACACAGGCGTAAAGCCTGAGGGGAGGTATGGAAACTGGGAAAAGAGCAGTCTACTTAGGTAAAGGACACTGTAAAAGTACTAAGAAATACAGTTCAGCTACCATTGTATTGGTCATATCCCTAGAGGGGTTACTAGAGTACTTTTTCACTAAGCTCAGAAATGTAAAGGGTCACAGATCTGTAGGAAGATGACTTCAGTCTAACACTGACTTCAGCATCTGGCCATATAGAAGAATGTCAGTGTGGGTCTTTTTTAATTGCTTTTTTTGATGTTGAGCCAGCAAATGTCATGTTTGAAGTGTGCTTTTCAACAGAGGCAGCAGGAGCATACTTTAATCTTTGTGAAAAGAACGTGGTCTCACATCACACCATGACTCTAGGAGTTGGGGGTTTAAGGAAGATGTCAAATACAAGTTGGAACACTGATTGCTTCATCCTGGTCTTGGGGAAGGATCCCACTTTCCACTTAGAATCCTGGAGCCTTAGTCCAAAGGAGCAACTATTTGTATATATCTTCAAAAGAAACACGATTTTATCCCTTAATAAGACCTTCAGCATTGGATGTGTGTTTTGATGTGCTGGATGTCTAATGCCCCATTGGCTGAACTGTGGTTGATCTGTCCTCTAATAGCAAGGGTAGAAGAGAGTGGGCGAGTGTGGGCAAGTTGGAACAACACCTCTACATCTGATGCCTTCTTCAAGGCCTGCTCTCTCTGTGTCACCTTTGAATGTTAGCCAATTTGCCTCTAGAGTGTGATTTAAATATTGTTGCTAATGCTTATGTAGGGTGCAAATGTTTTGATATTTACAGCGTGCCTTCAGGCTGGGAATAACACTTGTCATCCTGAAAGGAGCAGCAGGGCCTGGAGACCTGGCAATGAATGTTTGCCAGCCATCAAAGATGTCCGGTCCTCCTTGAGATCCTGCTTATAGCACTTAATCACCTGAACTGATGACCCTGTAGCTCTCTTTCAACAGACCCCTTTGTTAATGGGTGGTAGCACAGAACATCATCTCATACACCCTGGTGAGTACTTCAAAGCTTTCCTGAGTTAGCCATTGCCTTTGAAGTGTAGAGAGGCACCTTGGATGGGACTGGAGACAGCACCCGGGTGCAGAGTCATGTCTGTAGGAGATGCCCAGGCAGGGACTGTGAGTGTTCTGTATGAGACAGGTTCAGGGCTGCTCGGAGATGCCACTGGAAGGTGTATTTGGACCCTGAAAGGGCTGTCTGTGATTCTTTGCCCAGCCTATTCTTTTCTCTGATTAAGTGGGCTCCTTCTTGTGTTTCCTCCAGCCGCACAAGACCCTGGTTAGATCACTGAGTTGTGAAGACATAGGAATGCTGCTGGTCATAGGCAGGAGGTACACAGGGAGACTTCTACCTGAAACCTTTGTCCTCTAGGATATCTCAAGGGCCTAAGATCAAACAAGGCTTTCCTGGAGCACATTCTGCATTTCCCTACCTATCACCACCCATTAGGTCCTGCCCATCAACATTTGCATAACTTTCTGGACTTCATTTATTGTCTCTACCTGGGAGAAAGAGGCTGTTAAAAGGTGGGTTGGAAATCCTAAATCAGAACAGCTTTCTCTTTAGGCTCACAGATAGACAATCTGCTGGTTTGTGCTCAGCTTCCTCTAATGTCCATGTCTTCAGAGGCAGAAGGGGGATGCTGTTGCTGGCAGCATGGGAAGCCTGGTGCTGCTGTGTTGGAGGCCATTCTGAAACTGATAGGACAGTTTGAAATCATGTTTTGCTTATGACTGTAATCGGCCAGGAATGAAGCAACAGTCAGCACGATATCCTTCTGCTGCCCTACCTATGACATTGATTTAGAAAATGGTCTGGTATTTAAAGAAGTAATTCTGAGAGCAAGGGATGGTGTCTCAAGGAAATTTATTATGGTTTATGGCTAGACAAGCGCTGTAACTCTTGTCCTGATTGGAGGTGGTGAATGATTAACTTGGTTTGCCTCCCTGTAGCATGAACGAGTTTCATGAGGTTTTTAACTATATTTGTTACTTGAAAAGCAAGGCACCTGCTCCTTAGAATGTAGCCACGTGCTATTGCTAACAGCTAGCTGAACGGGACCTTCAGCTCACATGCATAAGCCTTGGCTTCTTGGCTTTTGCATTTATTGCAGAGGATCTCAGTTTGAACATCATTTGCAAGCAGTAATGAGTTAGTCATGGTGGAAAGCAGAACTCTGACACCTTTGAGTCCTGGCTACTGATATTTGCAACATCCAAACCAGGCTTCACGAATACAAAGCACTTTAATTTCACCTGAAAATTTTCATATGTGTTTAATGAGCCTTTCTTTTACTCTCTTAAAACCTTTGCCATCACCAGGGAAGGAGCCATCAGTGACTGTTCCCTCTAACACTCTTTGTGTCTTGTCTCACTCTGAAGTAACATAAGAACATTATACTCTGTGGCTGTTTTGTAAGTGATATTTGGGGATCTAACTGCTCTGAGTCTAGTACTTTGACTAACTTATACACTCTCATATACACATAGACTCCAGGTATATGGATTATTGAAGTGCTAGGACAAGAGTATTTATTCTGTCCTCTCCACCCTTTGTGTTGGTTTATGTTGGCAGCATGATTTAGAGAAAAGTTCATTGAAACAGTTTAAGACAGTTTCAAGTGTAGACAATAATTATTATAGAATGTTTGGCCACATTAATATGTGTGTGATGGAGATAGAGAAAGAAGGGACAGCAGAAGAAAATGAAAGTTTTAAACCTCTTTACAAGGCTGTAGCAGCTTTCTGTATAGATCAGAACATCATTTTTTGATGGTTCCACACCTCAGCATCATGTGTCTGAAGTGAAGGGTGAGTGATTCAGGAGCAGCAGTGTTTATATGAAAAGTGTGCTTGAGATGTTTTGGGCTTCAACGCTGTGCCCTACAGAGCCTCTTGCCATTCTGCCAGCCTCCAAAAGGTAAAACCAGAGTAACTTCTACAGGGAGCATCTAGCCAGAGGCATCTGCCTGCAGGAGAAGGAAAATGCTCCTGATGGTCCCTAGTTCTGTTACTGGTCTCACATGAAATAGTGCTCTTACACCAAGAATACCAGGTCTACCTTGGAAAGCAGGAGGTGGGTGGTACTGAGAGGTTGCAAGAGCTTAAGAAATGCATTCCCACTACACAGGTTTGTGGGATGCTAAGCTTTAACCCTTTCCCAGAGTAAGGATGGAAATCTGTCAGTTGTGGAATTAAGAGCGAAATGCCAGGATTCTGGATAATCCATTTGGAGAAGAGGAGGGATCTGAAGAGACTAGTTTGGCAATACATCATTTTAACTAGGCAACTACCTGTAATTTGCTGAAGTCTGAGATTCAAGGGAGAGTCCATACAGTGCTGAGGTCACTGTCTGAGGCCAGCAAAATAGTTTGAGGTTAAAAAGCAATGCACAGCTATAGTACAGTAATTTTGGAGCAGACCCACTTGAGTGGCAAGGTTTGTCTGTAGAAAGGAGATGAGCCTGGCTTTGGGAAAAGGAGTTTTCGCTAGTCCAAGAGCTGAAGAGTTGACCCGATGCCATGAGTAGGTCCTTGAACACAAGGAGGTGTTTTATAAGAACAGTTTTTTGTCCTTGTTGACAAAACATGCTGGCATTCTGTCTTTGGTTTTCATGTTTTAAGACAGGGTGGAGATGGGCAATCCCTCCTGGAGGAAATGGGTTTTCTTGCTTTGTCTCTGGCAAAACAGTGGTTCTGATCTAATCTCATGCTTCAGGGCTGATCCATAACTTGACTTTTGCTGGTGGGCTGTGAATTCTGTTTTAACTCCCCTAAAGCATCCCAGATGAGACAGGATTTTGTACAAAGATGGGACAGGGACACTCCAGCACCACCTTACATGCCCAAGGTCCCATGTTACCACCGGATTTGGGGTAAGAAAACTTTTCTAAGATTAAATTGGCAGGTTCATGGCTTTCAGTTATTCTGAAGTATAAGGAGACACGTCAGTTTCTGGGATCATCTCTCATCCAAGCAATATCCTGCTGTCAGAGAGGCATGAGAATCTGGCCCTTCATCTTCCTAGTCATAGACTCAGGCATGGCTCAGCACAGATATCTACCTAGCTGAAGTCTTTGGGTTTGCTAGCTGTTCTTATTGAGGAAATGTTGATTTAACCCTCTCAGGAATTAGCATTACTCAGGGCAGTGCTGCTTTGAAGTGGTTACCAGCCTAGTTAGAAGTAAATGCTGGGTGTGGTGTGTATCTGCAAGGCAATAGTGTCATTCTGTTTCCTGGGGACCGAACCTTTAATAAGGGGAGTTTCCCTTGTTGCAGGGGCAGGTGTGAGGCAGCTGCTGTTTTGGGTAGGCAAGTGAGATGCATGGTGTGGAGAACATGGTAAAATACTGCCCTTTGTAAAGGCCATTTCACACTTACTGGCACAAAGCTAGAGGGGCCCCTGCATCTCCCTAGGAGACATCGTGGTTGAAAGACTTGAGCAAAAGTTTCCTGTTACTATTTAATACTGAATTGTAATTGCAAAAACATGTCTGGTTCCTGTTGTTAGCGGTCTGCAGTGATGCTCACCTGTATCTCTAGGGTCTACAAAGGTTCTATGGTGTCAGGTATACACTTCACATGTGAAGGTGTGCAGTGCACCAATGGGTTGTGCATAGCTCCATGGATCAGGGCTTTCCCTGGAGACATAGAAATATTCCTGATTTATTTGGTTTTTTTTAGCGTCACCACTACTGTATTTGGTAAAACAGTTGCCACCAGAGGTAGAGCTCCAGTTCATTCTTGTTGCAAAACACCATGCTGGTAATGTCTAAGAGATACTCTCAGCCTATTCTGGAGGGGGTGCTTACTCATTTTCATGAGTGCAAAGCTGGTCCCTGGGCATTTGTGTTGGCAGCAGTGCTGTAACACCTTGCCTTTTGGCATTAGTTATGTAAGGATCTAAATATGCTGCAGTGACTCATGTCGCTATCTGAACAGAGCTGCTCAAACACGAGCAACGCGGTGAGTTACCTCAGCAATAGATGCAGAGGAGACACATCTCCCAGCAGCACCCTCTTGGTTGCTGCTTCTGTTGAAGGCCCATGCGACTCATCTTCCCTCTTCTTCCCCACTGCTATTTGTCAAATGATGTTAGACTTCCTCCAGAGCTTTTCAGTTGTGCCACTGAATCCTCTAGCACTCAAGTTGGGTCTTTACTGCGGGATATCCCAAGCTTTTCTTTCTTTCTAGGAAACATGCATCCCATCTCTCAGTCCCCAGACCTTAGCTGTTCTCCAATGAGTCTGTGACAATGCTGCCTAATGCAGCTCTATTCAAGTAGCGTTAATGCAACTCTTTTCTATGATGATAGTCTCCCATGATCAAGGGGAAAAAAGTAAACTTCTAAGCAAAAGACCCCAAAATAGTTGATAAAATGAAGGGTGATTGTTATATTATTCAAACACATACTTTTATTTTTAAGCTTCCTATATTGGCTCCACATGTGGACAGTAATGAATGTTTTGGGTGAATGCCATTCTGCATTTAACCTCGTGACTCTGACACCATTCTGAGCGGCATCGTGTATGATCTTGAGAAGAAAGCGAACAATGAGAGGCTTGCAGATCACACGGAATTACTGAGGTCAGTCAAGACCTTGGAAGAACGGGAAAAACTCCAGGTGGACCTGCCAAAGGCAGGTGAATGAGGAGACTGGTGTTGGATGAAAGGTAAGATGGATAACTGCCAGCTTAGGAGGAATAATTTGAGCTTTTTATGTATGTGGCTGAGGAAGGAAAAGCTTCATGTGGTCAGTTACAAGACATCTCCACTCAATTAATGGGATGTTGGGCATAAAGAATGAGACAGAAAAAATATGCTGAAAATATGCTAATATTATTAGATAAATCACTGCTGCTCTCTCGTTGGCAATATGCTCTGCAGTTTGTCACCATATTTAAGGGGGGGGAAAAATCATGATTTCAGAGACAAGCAATGAAGATAAGTGACCTGAGGAAATTTCTGTAAGAGGAAACGTTGAAAAGCCCCTTCCCTGCCTCTCTCTCTGGTACATGCTACAGTCTCCATTTATCTTTTTTCCCTTGCCTGCAAGTCATTTTGTTCTCTTTCTGCTTTCCATTATTTTGATTAAGCACTTTTGGGGGCTTTGATGGATGAAAGACTCTATGTAAAGTGCACTGGACCAGTGTTGCCCCTTCGGTTCCTGCTTTTCCTTAATTGTACTTTTAGCCCTTTGTTTGGGTACCCACTTAGTTCATTTGTCAGGATGTTGGAAAGTGGCCTTTTCTTTGAAAGTTTTTTTTTCCAGCTAATTTTAGTTTGTTTTATTACATGCACATTGTCCAAGAAACTGATTTATAATACTGCATTGCCTTCACGGCTTGCTGAAAAGCTTTGGCTTTATGAAGCCCTTCCCAGAAGCAGCAGCTTTCTTCAAAAGTTTGATATATTGCTATTCTTTGCTAATTCAAACCCAGAGTGTCTGAAACCTGCAAGTTGTCTTGTAATGTGGAAATACTGTTATTTTGAGAACTTAAATCGTAACTTGGCCTTTTCGCATCTGGTGGCTTCCATGTAAGATTCCAGACAGGTTTTTGCATCCCATAAAATGAAAAACAATCATTTACTGCTTAATCCAAGCCATTTTCAGCTATCTCCAGCTAATGCAGCAGTGCAATGACAGGCCTTTAGCAACTGCTGCATCCTGTGAGGAGATCCTCAGCAGGCAATTACAGGAGGAACATGCACTATGGGGCTGAAAATGTCTTCCTAATCCTGGAAATCAAGGCAAGCTGTTCTACTAAAGGACTTTAAGATCCCATTTACCTCCTGCTTTATCCATTCCTTGTCTTCCTCCAGTTATGTTGCTTCAGCAAGGCTGAAGGGTTGATTATTTTAGGTTCTATTAAAATTGCTACAATGAAAGAGTAGGAAACGATTTCACTTGGGTTTCTGTGTTGAAATATTCTTGTTCTGTGTCTTTCCAGTCTGCAATAGCATGAATTTCTACCATCTTCCTGAATAAGTCTGGAAGCCTTACACAGTGACATAGTATTTTTCATGGATATTTTATAAAATGCAGTTTCATCACCATCTTGCACCAATGACGCAGGAGATGTGGTCATTGGTTGACATTCTGTCAGCAGAAACTGAGCTGAGCGCTCTGAACTCAAGCTTTTTGTTGAAATGTGGTCTCTTTTAACTATCAGCTGCAGGCCTAGGGGCAAAATCAGCTTCGTCCCTGCTCCAGGTCGGCCCTTCTCTGGAAAGTGTAAACCAGCATCTCCAGGGGAAGATGCTCCATTGGCAAATGTGTATTTCCTGTCTGAGGTCAGGAGGGCCTTGAAAGAGGCAGAAGACTCCTAAGTAAAGGATTCTGCTTCATAGAATCACAGAGATTCCCTAACCTCTTTCAGGCACATCTCAGTCCCTGCTCACCAAAGAGCTGTTCCAGCACTGCTGCTTGCAGGGACCTTCCCTTGGCACTGGGCGGGCAGCAGGACAATTACAGCTGTGCTCCATGGTCCTGGATGGAGGTGCCCTCTCCTCTTTCCTACGTGATGCTCAGTCTGCACTTTTCCATCAGATCCTCTGTGTGTACATATGACATCCTTAAAACCCTTTAAGAGTACAACTATTTCCCTGGTTGGCAGCAAACATAAGGAACTGTTCACTGTATCTATTGGCTTCTTAAAAACAGGAAATGTTCTTTCCTTAGTGCTGCTTTCTAGTAGGGATGATTTGTGCCGAGCACTCTGCCTCTTCTCCTTCCTGAGGTGAGTTTTTGTCATGGCACACGCTGTCTTATTTGCATGGAGTAGACAGCAAGTCTCAAGGTAACTGATACAAACAGAAAGGGTAAGTACAGTATGGGGATCAGTGGGGTGTTATATCTCGGCTGCTGGAAACAACCAAGATCATTCACTGTGAAACACAAGCAGTGTGTTAGTTACCACTTTCTAAAGTCATTCCTCCATTTGGTGCTTTATCTTCAGTGAAAAGGCAGAAGAAACACTCTCTGGCGTCTCTTCACCTTCCTTTGCTTCTGGCTTTTGCCTTCCACCTATAGGCACATCTGCACATATGGATTAGTGTTTTCTCTTTGAGCGCATGCAGTTGTATGTATGTGTCTGACTCTTGTAATGCAGAAAAAGAGCACTTGCAGGGACAGTGCTGGTTTGGAAGTGAGTCAAGGGGTGCTTTTCATCAACAGGCAATGGCTGTTCTGGAAGCAGTAGGAGAGGAATCAATGCATAAAGTTTCTTGTTTTCTTAATCACGCTCCTATTCTATCTTTCCTGGGAGATTTATGAGTCTCAGAATATTGGACAAACACCAATAATAGTTACACATTTTTAGCATCTGAATGCTTTGCTTTGCCTGGCTTTATAAGGAACAAGTCCAGACAAGGTGGTCCTCCAGAAAGTGGTTTACTGGGACAGCATTCTGGCCTGCAGCCACCGCACCTTGGGCAGTGATCTTATCAGACCTCCTAAACAGAGCAGGGTTGGGCCTGTTTGTTACTTCAGTGGAAGACCTCCGAGGAGAACCTGGGTGTTGCAAGATGTGGTATCAATTGTTCCCTGGGCAATGATATCCCTGGAGAGGAATGAACCCGCACTCCAGGCTACTGTGCTGCTGAAACAGCACCACGTCAGGAGATGCAAAGCCCAGCTGAACTGAGGATGAAAAGCAGAAGGAATAAACAAAATCAGATCTGTATTCTCAATGGTATTCAAGGAAGTTAGGGAGGAACTAACCATTGATTTCTAAGCCGATCTGGGTAACTAAATACTTCAGTTTCCTTTGGAAATCCCAGTCCAACTGTGTCTTTGAAGTGTACAGTTGGTTTGGAAGGAGATACCAGCAAGGGCTTGCTTGTTTCTTATTTTAGCCAGCTTTGATACGTGGGCTGAACTTCACCTTAACTTACAGTCCTCTGGAAGTGCTCTCATTCCATTTTCTATTGAGTTCTGACTTGCCTGGCAGGTTTGATGTGATTTCAGATAACCTTCTGCTGAAAACAACCACATTCATAATGATGACACTTTTTGCCTTGACATGACTGTACCTTTGGACTTGATTTAGGTGCCTAAACAGACTTCTAGTGACCTTTGAAACACCTTAGGGTATTTGAGACATCTGCATATCGTGGCAGATGCGATGGGTAGAGAGAAGACCCATTTACTCTTCTTAGCTGGCTGTTGGTGGATGGGTAGGCTGCCCCTACTTTGTGAGTGGGGCTAGATTTCTGCATGTAGCTTGCCTGAACTAAACGGCCCATGTCCACAGTTTTTAGGGCTAGAGTGGACTAGCACTTCTTCAGGATGAGATTCAGCTCTTAGTTAAGCAACTAAATATAGGTGTCCACATCTAAGATGCTATACCTCAGCAAACAGTCTAAGGTCAAATTACAGCAAATGGAGAGCTAGTAGGTCAATCAGTTGAGTCCATAGTGATGCAGTACACCCTGAATAGACACCAGGTAATCAGCTGGATTTATCTTTAGACTCCATTGACCAAGGGTTCAACTCATTCACTTACACATAAGTGGCTACTGGCATTTCAAATTAATGAATTTCATAGAATCCCAGGATAGTTTGTGTTGGAAGGGACCTTAAAGCTCCTCTAGTTCCAGCCCCTGCCATGGGCAGGGACACCTTCCACTAGAGCAGCTTGCTCCAAGCCCCTGTGTCCAACCTGGCCTCCAACACTGCCAGGGATGGGGCAGCCACAGCTTCTCTGGGCACCCTGTGCCAATGCCTCAGCACCCTCCCAGGGAAGAGCTTCTGCCTGAGAGCTCATCTCAATATTTGATTTTAAAAAATATTTTAACTTCTTTTAAAATTAAAATTTAAGTTTAAAAAGATGCTGTGATATTATTTTCTTACTCTTTTTTTCCTATTTTGAATTTAAATATTTTGGGGTAAGGGCTTTTCTTACCATGTGCATGCACAGATCTCATTAGCTTGCTATGGCCTCAATTGTTATGTTGTGCATCTAACAAATACTAATCTTTGCTGTGTGCATTCCAGCTACATAAAAGACTCAATTGTTGGTTCTTTCTGCCACTTCCCTTAGGAGACTATTGCATATTCTGTTTGCTCTCATTTGATGCATAATTCTGGCTGATTATTCTTGATGGTGTTGCGTGGCTAATTACCATTCTCATAACTTGTTTTCCAGCATCATAACATTTTTCCTATTTGTGTCTTTGCATCTGATAACAAGCCATTATCACCCTAAGAAATCACACTATTGTTAGAGTGTGATACAGTGGGACAGTGAAGAAGTTTTTGCTAGCTGGTGGTAGCATTACATTTTCTTTTCTTACAAAGCATTTAGTCTCAAGCCCACTGTTGTTAAGTAGCTACTTTCCTTTGGCTCTGGCTTTGCACTGGGGATAAATCCAAGACCATCCAGAATATATAAGGATGTAAATGTGGAGGAATTTATTTACAATCCTGGCTCTTGCCTCTTAAGCACAGGTTACAGGCAAAAAAAAGCAGCAGACAGAAAAATAAGGAAAATTTAAAGACTTTTCTTCAATGTCCTGTTACGGGCTCCCTCATCTTCATTCCCTACTTGGGAATTATCAAACTGGGGTTTCTCCCTAAGTGCCCTGCAGCATCCTTCTGAAAACTGAGACAGTTACAAACAAAGGTGGAACTGAATCTTAAAGTAACATCATCATACAGAGAACACGGGTTTTTTTCCCCAGCCTGTTATCTTAAGCCTCAACATCTTTTATGTGCTTCTGCAGACAATCGAGTTTCATTCTGCAGATCCCATCAGAAAACAATGCTCCTGAGCATGTGGTGGGAGTAGCTAGACTGGGGTAAAGAAGTTTTCATGAAGAGGAATTTGCTCCAAGTGTATCTGCAGTGAATTTGAAGTTATTTTAGCATTCAGCATGTATTGAACTGAGAAGCTGGACAAAATAATAGCAAGACATCATTGAAAAAAATGAGTAGATTAAGAAATGGCTTTTGGTCCTAAGCTTATCGGTAACAGCGTTCTGCTGGTGCCAGCCATCTGAAGACACTGGTGCTCAACCTCACCCACCTTTTGGGGGAGATGAGTGAGACCTTGATCTAAAGTGAGTTTTTCTGGATCAGTAAGTGAAATAATAGAAAAATGTGCCTAGAAACTCACCCCAATCTCATTGTACTGAGTTTTTCCAGCTTGTGATGTTCACCTCTTTACAGAACCCGCTAGATGTTCATGTGTCTGGTATGAGAAAGAATCAGTAATGTCTACCAAAGTATATCCTTGGAGCAATTCTGTTTATTTACAAGGAAGAGGAACACCACTTTATTTCCTAGAAGGCATTTGGAACAAAAAGCCTTTCCAGTGAATGCCAGTTGTCAGAGTTCCTTTGCTCCTTCTATTCAAGGCCATCTTTCAGAACGCATCCCTTTTCTGTTTACTTTTCTGCTATTCTTGGAGGTTTCTCTTTGCATATAGACAACTAGAGAAATAATTTCCTAGCCCCTTCATTTGCCAACGTCTTTCACAAATGCTTAATGCTGCCCAGATCCCACTATTCAGTCAGTTGGTCTGGATTGCTTTCTCTCCGTCTCCTTGGATTGTTCCCCATGATAAGAGGGGTTGATAAGGCCACTGATTTAACTTGATCTTTGATCAATGATAACAGATTCATCTTCTGGCCCAGTAAGGTGTAAATATGAAAATAAATGAGTTAATTTTCTATGGAGTCTAACCTATGATCGCTATTGCTCAAGCCTCTTCCATCAGGACCCTACTTAGAGTCATTGAGGTAATGCTAGACCTTCTACACAGGTAAGAAACATCCTCTGGAAGTTCAGAAGGAGTGATAGTAAGAGGCTGTAGGCTGAGAGGGTATCCTTCATGTCTTTATAACAAGACAGATATGAGCCTCTTTTGTGTTGTCCTTAAAATAACCCTTTATCATGAAGATGTAGCTAATAATAATCATGAAAAATGGGACTAACCTGGACAGAAATGTGCATTGTATCCTGTATATTTTGAAGGGACATTTATCTGCTTTATTGCAAGGTCACATAGAAGTTCAGAACATTTTCCTTATAAAGCAGAAAGCCTTGGTGAAGGCAGTTTGATGATCTTCACTCAAGCCTCAGCAGAACTTAGTTGTGTAACTTACAAACACTTCAGCCCTTTCTTGGTCCAAAGTGTTCTGGCTCTGTGTGGAGAGTTGCATAAATCCATTGCCACAATGAACACTTGATCATCTGGCTGTAAACTCTTGGGAAGTTCTGGTCGCTGAAGAATGATGTAATCACTATGGATGCATCACCTGGCTGTTATCATCTCTATGGTCCTTTTATTGCAGTCTCATCTTTTGCCAATGCCCACAGCTTGTCTCTCCAACGTCTTTCAGGTATTCCATGAAGAATTAGATTTTAATAAGACTCCTAATAAGCAAGAGAGTGTGATCCATAAATGGGATAGCCTTTATTTTTATGATGATGATGATGATGGTGATGATCATTTTCAAGCAATTGAAGAATTTAGCAGTTCTCAGAGCTGAGAACACTCTTTACACAGACTCCTTTGAGCCGTGTTCTTTGACTCATTCTTTGCTTTCTTTCTGATGGAAAGGAAGTCCCCCACTATTGTCCCAAGAGCTGTTGAGCCCTCTTAGAGTAGACAGACAGAGAACTACAGGGCAGCAATGAAGATGCTGAGTGTGAACATAGAATGAATAGCTGACAGAGACCAAGCTGTGACAGTGTAAATCAGTGTCAGAAAAAGGAGCATCAGGAATGTCCAGGGATATCCCATTTGGGACCTTCTGATAAAGTCATAGATTCTTTTAATAGTGAGGCAGAGGGAGGTGGTGCAGTATGTGTCCAAACAGTACTGTATAACTGAAAAGGAAAGTTTCCTATCTTATCTGGGATTAGACAAGGAATTTACACATCCTCAGGCTAAGGAGGGCACTCCCACCCTGTACCTTGCGCTGCTAGTGGTGTTATAAATAGGCACTGGATTTTCATCTCACTGGCATCCAGGCATGGAAGGCTTTCGGCAGGAGCACGAGGCACAAGAGGTAGATGTTTTGCAGCAGAGGTGCTGGTCCAGCTTGTTCTGACTGCAGTCAAAAATCCACAGAGCTTGACACAAAGGGGTGGGAGTTAGGTTTGCACATGATCGTAGAGATACTCAGGAGAACATCTGGTATGGAAGCATTGAGCTGGATCCTGGAACCAGGCTCCATGTGGTCCCCAGCCTTAGAATCATTGTAGAAACATGGCATGGTTTGGAATTGGAAGGGACCTTAAAGCTCCTCCAGTTCCAGCCCCTGCCATGGGCAGGGACACCTTCCACTGGAGCAGCTTGCTCCAAGCCCCTGTGTCCAACCTGGCCTTGA